>PVKE010053077.1:0-10151 GCA_004027555.1 Craseonycteris thonglongyai
AAAAAAAAAAAAAAAAAAAAAAAAAAAAGAAAACACTAGAACTGGGGGCCAATGAGCTAGGATGAGGGGAACAGGAAAAGGACACTTCTTGAGGGAAAGCCTGAGAGCCTAGCACCCCAGCACAAGCAGAGGGGGGCCTGGATCCTGAACTATGGTGCTGGCCCCATTCACACACCCCTTCTCGTAGATCTAGGCTTGCACTCTGGAGGTTGGGCCTCCAGTAAGGAGACTAAGAAGGAGTTTCCAATGAGGCAAGAAGAAAACAGGAGCATGCGTTTTGCTGCAAACCAAGTAAAATAGAGTTCAAGAAGGAGGGAGTGATCTACTGTGCTCAAGTTGCTTCTTGTAGACTAGATGCAGATTACTGAGCTGTAACCATTGGAACTGGCAAAGTGGGTGTCATTGGCAACCCTGGCAAGAGCTCTTTCAAGAGAGGATAGGAGGGGAGGAAGAGAAAATGATGAATGCTGGTGTCTCTTTCGAGGAGTTTTGGTCCCAGGAGCAGATATGTACATTTGTACAAAGATCCATTTATCCATTTGAGAAACATTTATCAGGGCCCTAATCTCTGCAAGGTTCTGTACTAGGTATGATATACCCAGAAGTAAGCAGCACAGCCCTTGACCTTGGCAGCCTTATAAAGTAATTGGTGAATGAATGAGATGAAGCCCCAGATCTCCCACTGACAATTTTCTTTTTCCTAACTGTTCAAATAGAGACACTAGATATCCCTTACTCTCTGTTTACGTAATTCGGCATGTCCTAGACTTTCTAAACTGCCCCCATACCAAATGTTTTGACCTGTTGTCATACCAGGTGGTCACACTGGATTCTAATTTTTTATTTAGAAAATGTGGTCATTACAAGATTGTGTGAATCAAAAGAATTAATCACACAAAAGTATTCTGTGAACTGCCAAGTCACAGGACAAGGCATTATTCAAACTGACTTAGACTAGAGAGGAAGGTTTAGCCACTCCTTTCCAGGTGATTTCAGACTAATCTGTACATCCCTCCTTCCCAGCACTGACATCCCTTTATTTTTAATGTTACAAGGTATGCACCTCTCACACCAAATTGTCTAACACAGGGACTGGCACACAGTGGAACGTCTCAATAAAGACTTATGGATTTCTGAATGAATGGATAAATGGTGAGGGACATAGACAAGTAAACAGCAGATTATGATGTAAGACAGGATAAAAATGGTAATTACCACCGCTAACATTTATTGAGGACTAATGCTAATTTCTTTATATGTGTTATCTCACATCATCTTTGCAGCTACACTATGAGGTAGATCTAGCTTGTCCAACCTGTGGCCTGTGGGCCACATGTGGCCCAGGACAGCTTTGAATGTGGCCCAACAGAAACACAAAATCATAAACTTTCTTGAAACATTATGAGATTTTTTTGTGTGTGTAATTTTTTTTAAGCTCATCAGCTATAGTTAGTGTTAGTGTATTTTATGTGTAGCCCAAGACATTTCTTCTTCTCCCAGTGTAGTCCAGGGAAGCCAAGAGGTTGGACACCCCTGAGGTAGATGGTACCATCTCTCTTACAGATGAACCTCAGAGAGGTTAAGTGACTTACCCAAGATGCACAAGTCCTGAGGACCTGGGGCTCCAGCTCACTCTGGCCTACCAAAGGATTCTAGAAAGAGTCCTGCAGCTTTTGGATTGACCCTCCTTTGATTCACTCAATTCAGAGCTCAGACAATTGGCCATGAACCCACCACTTACATCTTCTCCCCTCCTTCACCAGGCCAGACTAGTCTAACCCAAAGCAGCCGCTAGGGAAGGAGCTGCCCAGAGCTTTCATTTTCTTTTACAGCCCTTGTCAAATTCCAAAGTAAATCGTAAATTCATTAACCTCGAACGGATTAAGCTGTAGAGCTTACTTAGCACCATAAACAAGATCATTGGGATGTTGATTTTCCTCTTTTATTGCTTCACTGGAGGAGGGCCTAGCTGGCTCTAGCTCTGGAAATAGGTGTTGGCTCCCCAGCAGGATATAGCATGCTGAGGAAATCCTAGCTGGCTGTCCCTTAGGAGGTGCTGGTACCAGAATGGAGCTTGGATATATGTAGCTCAAGAGTAGTCGCACCCACACCCTGCCCCCAATTTGTCCTGGCACAGCCAGAAGTAGCCATTTCTAATCCAGCCACCTGAGCGCATCTCTCTGGGGCTGACACTAGTTCAAACACCTCCCCCTCAAGTAATCTTCTCTCCCAGTAAAGACAGTATTAAGACTGGCATCTCTTCTCCTGGCTCCTGATCCCCTGGGGGGTGGGTTTCCCCTAGCTCAGCTCTTCCCTAGTAAGGCTGCCATTGTCTGTCTAACTCCTCCCTCCAACAGATTAGTGTCCCTTGTGGGCAGAAATTGTTCCCTCTCCTGGTGCTTGAGACCCCATTTCCTCATGTCATCTCTGAGGCCTGGTTCCAGCAACCATCCTCTCTCCTGGAGTGCCAACCCACTCACTTCTCCCTCCAAGTTCTCAAATGGGTTGTCCACACTTGACACCTATCTATCCTCCTTCCCTCCATTCACTCCTTGAACCACTGCAGCTTCATGTATGTCCCTCACCTTCCCTGTCCAGCTTTTGCCAAGGTCACAACCACTCAAACTACTCAAATGAAGTCCTCTAGTGTGTTTTAGTCATCTGTTTGCACTCTTTTACTCAACAGATATTTAATGGATTCTTCAGTGCCAGTGACACAATAGTGAGCAAAAACAACGAAACGGAAACCCTGAGAGCCAAGTGGTCATAAATACAGACTGCCAGCCTGCTGGGGTTCATACCTTGGCTCTGCCAGTTACTAAGCTGTGTGATCTTGTGAGGTCTTAACCTCTCTGTGTTTATTTTTCCAATCTCTAAAATGGAATAATCTTAGTATCATTGTGAAAATGGTTGTGAGGATGAAGTGAATTATAAAGGTAAGGCCTTGATATCAATGTGTAGCTCATAGCAAGTGCTATCTATGTTCACTTTAAGTAACTCACCCCAATATCACACAGCTGGCAATGGTGGGGCCAAGCCTACCTAATTCCAGAGCCTTTGCTCTCGGTGGCATCGTGCTGCCTCCCTGTCCGTCCTGTCTCCCACATTCACCCCAACACGCTGGGCTATCTGGGCTTTGTACATGATAGTTACCAGGAAAATATTCGCTCTGTATATTAATTTAATCAATGGCTCTGTGTTTGGGGAGGCTAGGTGACCAGAACACCAGTCATTTAATGGATAGAAATGAGGTGGAGGAAAGAGCCATTTTGAAGAGAATATAATTATTTCCAATTTCAGCAGGTTCCATATGAAATGGAATAAAGCATCCACATGGATCTGTCCTTTGGGCTGTTGATAATTAAGGATAGGAGTTCAGGAGAGACAAGAAATTGAAGGAAGGTTTAAAAGTCAACCAGAGAGGAGAAAGTTGAAATCCATGAAAATAAGAAGACAAATTCTCCAAGAGCAACGAACACAGGAGTGAGCCTTGGTCTGAGCAACTGGAAAGGGCTGAGAAGGTACTGGCATCAGACCAGTTGAAGAGGAGGGAGGGATAGGGAGGGGATAGATAGGGTGTGAGATGGCAGAGCAGGAAAAGCCACAGATGCCATGAGAAGGAGGCCACGAAGGACCTTCGGGCCCTGGCTTCCATGGGACTTCAGTGAGCAGCTGAGGATGAGGCCATGATAGTGACATTAGCAGTGACAGATGCTCCATCCCAGAGGATGACGGCGATGAGACCACAGGCACAGACCCCTCATCCAAGAAGGCAGACTAAAAGACAGAGGAAAATGAGAAAGGGGAGTGTAAGAAGCAGCAAGATCAAGGGAGGGGCTGGCTATTATTATAAGAGTTCAGAAGTTACACACATGCTGAAAACTGAAGAGAAAGGACTAATCTAGGGGCCAAAATGCAAGAGTGAGAGGTGTAGACATGAGGGTGAAGTCCTTGCTGAGGGAACTGGCTCTAAAGGATGGTAGGCACTGGTTTTGGAGAAAAGGCAGAAATTCTAAGAACTGGCAAAATAGAAGGAACCAAGTAGAAAAGTGACATTGGAACTGAAGAGAGGAGTGGCAAACTCCTTTCACGTGGTCTTCTCAGTAACAGAATAACCATAATAACAGTTCATTGAGTAGTTCAACTTGGGAAGTACAAAATGAAATTTTCCCCCTCCAGTCTCTACCAGCTATACCTTGTCAAATATTCTTTCTTAAATGGTTAGGAGAGCCCATAACAAATGGGAGAATTCCCCTCTAATTACCAATTCCTTCAGGTTTTTAAAAGTTTATGCAGTTTGAGATTCCAGTCTCATATCTGGTATAAGGCATGCCTCTCATGGTTTTTATTTCTCTCCCCTCTGAGCCAGCTTTCAGTAATTCTGATGGGAAAGAGGGAGAAGGGAGGGGATGGCTTCTCTCACCCCCCCACCCCCTAGGCTGCTGCAGCTCCGGTGCAGTTACTGCTTCCCTGACCAACAGCTGGGGCATCAAGGTTCTCTGTAGAGCTGGTTCTCTTGTAGGGCACATGTGCTCAAATAACCTGACTGAGCTTTCATTTGCTTCCTCATCCATAAAACAAGTAACACTGACTTCAACCTTACAGGATGGGCATTAAGGTCTAGACAAATGCTTATAAAGCACCTTATCCACAGTACTTGTTCCACAAATGGAACTCCCATTACTGTATGCACAAGTGGAATAGCTCCTGGGCATGAGTATGCATTTGTGTCTGTCAAGATAGATGTGTGTGTGTGTGCCTGTGTGTGTGCAAGAGAGAGTTATGCGTGAGCTGGGAATAAGGCACCCTTGTGAGTCAGCTATTGTGTGTGTCATTGCCTACAGCTGACCTCAGGGCTGTAAATCCTGCCTCTATGCCCGCTACAGTGTACACTTTATAGCCCTAGGTCAGGCCCATGAATCATAAGTGGGGCTGGCAGGAAGCGATCAGGCCATGGTGGGGAGCTGCACTGGAGGAGCTCCCAGTGTTGGGACCACTTGGAGAAGATCCCTGTGCATCTCCTGCAATCCCAGAGCTCAGGGAGGCCAGCTGTTAGCAGAGTTGCCGTTTCCCAGGAGCCTCTCCTGGCCGAGGGCCCTTCTCCACTGATAGCACTGCTCACACTGAGGCTGCAAGTGGTGGCCCTGCCCTCCCAGGACAGGGCTCTCTGCATTCTGGGCACCAGTTGCACCTCAGGCCTTGGAAGGGGCAGGTCCTAAGCCTGAGGCCCTCAGCCTGGTGGCTGTGGAGTGCCCAGCCCTTTGAGCCAGGTACTTTTATTTCTTCTTTTCCTTTCCAATCTGTCTTGGGGAAAGTGGCCCCAATAAGGCAAGCCCTTTCACTCTGAAACCTTTTTATGACTCCAGCCATAATTAACTCGAGTAATAAAATTTTTCAAATCCAAATAGATATAATTAACATTTAATGCCCCTGGTTGGTGCTGGTGGCTGGGCCCATTAAGAGCGCAGTATTGATTGAGAAGGTGAGCTGGCTGTGCCTACTGCTGGGTCAGGGGGCAGAGGTGGCTGGAGCCTAGGGCTGCCTCTGGGCCGGGCCCCAGCCCAGGTATGAGGAGAGTGGCAGGTGGCCAATCCCCACCCCTGCCTGGAGGCCCAGGGCTGGGTGGACTCGCCTCTGCCATTTGTCTCCCACCTCCAGGACCCGTGATCTCAGGCCTCCCTCACCACCATGCACTTCTACACCAGCCCCGGGCTGCCTTCCCTGCGTGTGCCTGAGGCCTGCCTCTTCTCCTGGAATTCATCAGGCTTCCTGAAGACAAGGCCATGTCTTCTCCCCAGGAGCCATGGCAGCCTCAGGCATGCCTTTTCCCACCATTTCTTCTTTCTGACTCACCCTGCCACCCAGCTGTGTGCTTCAGGTAGAACTCTAAACCCCGCTGGTCAGATAAAAAGCCTCACCTGACTCCCTGACATGACCAATACATCTCTACTTCCACCAGAACTTCACATCCCCCAGGAAGCTGGAGAGAGGTACAGTGCAGGGAGCATTCATTTGAATCCTAGCCCCTCACTTCCCTGCTGTTTGACTTTGGGCAAGTCACCAAGCCTCTCTGAGCCCCAGTGTACTTATCTGTGAAATAGAAATAACAAGAACACCCACCTCTAATGGTGAAATAATGTCAATCCCCAATCTCACTTACCCTTCCCAAGAGTCTCAGGTGATGGAAAATACTGTCTCCATTTTACATGTAACAAAACAGATTTAAAGAAGGTAAAACCCTCATCCCTGTGTCTCATACTCCTCCTCTCTCCCAGTACTTTAACTCATATTCATAAACAACACCTAGACTGGGAACTACAAAGAACAAGATGGTTCTGAGACCAGGCCTCTGCACTGAGGGGGTACAATGCAGGGAAAAGGGGTGTACACAATCAGCTGGTTTAAGTTAAGGCTACATGGAGAGATGTACAGGCTGTGGACCCTGGTATAAATTAAGATGTGAACTGCTATGAGGAAAATGCGTGACAGTCATGAGCCCAAGGCAAAGCCAGAAATGAGGATAGAGGTACTGTCGGGGATGGACAGGGCACACTGTGGCCATGGGGGTGCTGGCCCAAGTATGGTCCTTGGAGAATGCATTTTCTGTGGTAAGCCCTGAGCTGGGGAGCAGGCAGATGGTGTGGTTTCCCAGAGGTGATTTATGATATCCCAGCTCATCAAGTCAGCATGTTAGAAGGGACGCCCTCCTAGGCAAGTACCCACATGGTACGCTTTGGTCAAGTAGGCAGCCCAGGCCCTGCTGGGCAGGAGGAGTCTAGGTAGGGGGCTGAGTTCCTTTCTCCATCCGTCTTTGTTCCCCAAAATTTATGTCCCCTTCTCTCCATGAACCTCAGGGTTCCCTGTCTTTCAAAGGCCTTCCTCTCAACACCACCTTCCCAGTCTTCAGAAGCCCCCTTCTTCCTCGGAGCTCTTCCACCAGGGCCCTGAATACTTCCTGCTTGAGGCCAGGTTGTCTGTTTAATTTAAACTTGAGTGAACCTCTGCTTTCTCCACTGCCCCTCTCCCAGTAAATGCTGGGATACCAGAGCCAGCGAATAGGAAGGCTGGGCTGGGCATTAGCTCATCCCTCCGCCCATTCATTCGACATCACTCACCGTGCCATGAGAAATAGACAAGCAAAGTATAATTACAGTGTGACAGGTAAGGCCTAGAGACTATGGGGTCACATAGTTTAGCCTAATGTTCAGACAGTACTGCTTCCTAGAAGAGTTCACCTTGAAAATAGCTCCCAAAGGAGGTTTTCCAGTCAGAGGGAACAACACTGAGAAGCTGAAAGAATTTGGTGTGCCCAGAGCAATGGTGTGCACAGGGAGAAATGGGCAGAGATGAGGCTGGGCAGATAACCAGAGGTCTACGTGTAAATGCCCCTTGCAGGCCTTGCTAAGGACCCCAGGCCCTTTCAAATCCCAGCTCCATTACATGCTGCCATGGGGACATGGGAGTCTCAGTTTCCTGTCTGTGAATTGGGGATGATAATCCCAGCTACCTCCACCACGTGCAAGGATCAAATTGTTCCATGCTGGGGTGGAGGGGGGGACAGTGCCTAGTAGGGTGTGGTTGTAGACATGACCAAAACATGTCCTTCTGCAAGACACCATTCTAGTCACAAGCTTCAATTCCCTATCTAAAGATTGGGGGAGGGGGTTGATAACTTTGGGGGAGGGGGTTCCATAAATCTGTCCAGCTCTGAAACTCCAATGCTGTGTCATTCCCAGGCTTGCAACTCACCTTTGGCCCATAACACCCACAGAACAAAGACCCATGGGAGCCCCCATTAACCTTTGTTGCCCAGACCCCATCACTCCATTCTCCCTCTACTCCAGCCACATTCCCTGGCCCTGCTGGGCTCTCTCTGCCTTTGCCTTGGTCATTGCTCCCCACTTCTTTCTCTTACCATCCTATCTTCCAGATTTCTGGCACTCCCCCCTCCAGGAAGCCCTCTCCTCCTCTGAGCCCTGACCTAGTTCTTCTCCTTTTAACCTTAGCCTCATAGCAGTACTTTCTGTGCCCACCCAGGAGCTTCTGAGCCTGGGTTACACTTCTTCCACACCCCCAGAGCACAGGCCCCCAAACGTTAAGGGTGTTCCAAGGCTAAGTTAGAACAGCTCGTGATAAAAATGAAAAGAAAGAGGGAAAAAGGGAAGGACAGACCAACCAATGGACATGGAGAGAGATGACAGAGGGCAGGCTCTCCCTTGAACAGACCAGTCTGAGCCATGGCAGACTTCACCCAGATTCCTCCTCTCAGCACTGCTCTGCAATTCAAATTGAGAACTAGGACATGGGAGCCTGGAGCTGGTGACTTTCAGCTAGGCAATGGCAGGGCTTAGAGGCCTAATGGTGCAGCTGGTAACAGGCTGTGCCTGGCCATGACTCCCAGCTGCCCCCATCTCAGGACTTCTTTGCACATAACCTCCAGTCCAACCCCCACGCAGCTGCCTTCCTCATGACACTGGCCTGTGTTGTCCTGATGACCACTGTCCACTGCGCCTGGGGAGCACCAGGCCTGCGTGGAAGGAGGAGCTCTCGAGCCTGTGGGCAGAGCCTCCTAAGGCTCCCCTGTTGTTAGTCTGGCCCCCCTGCACTCCCAGGCCCACAGGTGCTCCCCAGTTTCCCTGACAAGGGCAGGGAGACATAGTGATACCTACTCCGTGCAAGTCTCTGTGCTTCAGACTACACACATTCCTTTCATTCATTCATTAAAGCAACTGAGAGGCCAGGTGTTAGCCTCAGTCTCTAGGTTTGAGAAAGTATAGACTTGGATAGACTGAGGCACTTGCCCAGAGGCTATATGGCTAGTAATGCTAAACTGGGTTTCAGGACCAGGTCTGTGACCAAAACTCATGGCCCACCCTCTCTGGCTCCCACCTAACTCCACTCCCTACCTTCAGCCCAGCCCTGGCCCTGGGGTTCTGCCTGTGACTGAGCCACCAGGAGAGAACACAGGGAGTGCAGGTGGAGGGGATGGCAATGTGGAAAGAAACCAAGACATTCAAGCCTTGAGGGGAGAGGGAAATATTTTTGGTTGGGGGATTGGGTCCAGAGCTGCCGTGGTAAGTGTCTCCTCTAGCTGTCTCTCTGGGTCATGAAAGCTCAGTGGGTGGCCACAGAACAGACCAGAAGTAAAGCCTACCCAGTCTCCTCCCCCATGCAGATGCCCCATCAGTTCCCACAACTCAACAAGGGGAGGCAAGGCCCCCTGCCTTGGTCTCTCCTGTGCCCTAAACTCAGCAAAGGGCAGGGGACCACTGGACCTCCCATCTGCCCAGTCAGCCTTTGCTCCTGATACGGGTTACTGTGGCCAGATGTTTTTCATGTGGTAGACAGAACACAGTCGTGGACTACAGGAGCCCAAAGTTTTCATTTTCAAGCTTACTAGCAACAGACTTTGGACAAGTACCGGTACTTTCACCTTGCTCTAGTTAAAGAAACTTACGCTGTTTAGGGTGCTAAATATCCCAGGAATTTAATAATAACAACAATAGTAATACTAGCAAACACTTGACATGAAAGATTTTCATGTGCCAGGCGCTATTCAAAAGACTTTATGCATAATCCTTTAAGGTAGATATTTTATTTTTTCCATTTTACAGATGAGAAAAATGAGGTGCAGAGAAGTTAAGTAACTTTTCCAAGGTATTCAAAAGGATCTGTTTATTTAAATGGTTGATGAGAAAGTGATTTCTACAACTGTAGAGATATTTTGTAAAGATGGAGTTGCTTTGTAAATGCAGAGGTTGTTTTCCAAAATAGAGGTATTCATAAATGGGAGTGGGTGCTTTTTAAAGGTAAAAGTGCTTGGCACATGCAGGCATATTTTTTTTTTATTACACAATGTTACAGTGTGAGAGATGGTTCTTCTCTGATTGGACCTATCTCCTTGACTGCAGACTGGGAGGGTAGATCACAGTGGATAGCCCATCAGAGCAAGGCCAAATTGCTCCTGTTTCAAATAGCATTCCTACTTAAAAATCACAAAATGTCAGACTTGGAAGGGATAAACTCTTAGAACTCAGCTCATATAATTCATCACTCCTGGAAGAATTGGCTTCTGTAGTCCCCAGGAGGGTCAGACAGTAGATGGGCTGGGAAAGAGGGCCCCTCAGGGAAACCTTGATTTAGAAAGAAAA
>PVKE010053078.1:0-10151 GCA_004027555.1 Craseonycteris thonglongyai
AGGATCGAATCCCGGCTCCGGCCCAGGCAGGACCCACGTGCTGAACTGGGGAGTTCCCACAGTTCGGTTCTCTAACTGTCTCTGTCTCTGTCTCTCTCTCTATCTGTCAAAAAGTAAAATAGAAATAACTATGCACTGAAGACAAAAAGATAATTTCTCTCTATAAATGTGAAAAGATAAAAAAAAAAAAACAAACCAGCAGATCTGTAGGGCCCGGCAGAAATAATGCCCTTTTTAAAGTTTGAGTGTAATATTATGTTACAGAATTACTTTATAATGATTACAGAATGATTTTATAATAAAAGATTTGGTATAGATTACCAGCTTGTAAAAAAAGGGGGGGAGGGGGTATTACTTCTGCTGGACCCTGTATTGTGGAACTAGAGTCTCTGCTCATGTTCAATAAACTAGAAAAGGTAATTTATAAGGAAGACATCAAGAACTCCATAGAGAGAAATTTCATAAGTTTTCCTATGTGCTTCAAGGATCAGTGGTTTCCCACTTCAACTCCCAAAACATCCCAAATCCTTACTGTGATCTGGGAAACTTACATCTGCTCTCCTACCTCCTTCCCTAAAAGCTGCCTACCTATTTCACTACTTTTTAGCCACTTCTGTTCTGGCTTCGAGAATGTGCATTTGCCATCTTTCTCCCTGGAATGCTCCATCCCTCCAGTTTTCCACATCTGGTGCCCACTTGTCATCTGATGGTCTTCAGCTCCAATGTCACCCATCACAGACATTTTCTCATCTTGTCCTTCTAGCTCAAGTTTTCACTGACCCATACCCCTAGTCCCCATTGCTCACTCTCAATCCTATTATCTACTTTTATTTTTCTCCTAAAAATTACCATCGTCTGAAATGGCCTTCATATTTATTGGATTCCATGTTCATTGCTGACCTCTGTTGAGATGTAATCTCTAGACAGTATGGATTCATTCTCATTGACCATTCAGAATTGTTTTTGGTCCATATATCCTTTGCCTTTACAAGGAACTAAAATAAAAAATCAATTCTTTCAGATAGTCAAGGCTGAAAACTAATGATATCTGGTGTGGAGAGGAGTAAAGATCTCTTACCTTTATTGTTGTGTAAAACTTTTGTCTGAAGTAACAAGAAATGAATAATATATGAAGAGGAAAGTGTTCCACATCAAGCAATAGTAGTCTTGACTCATATAGAGATAGCTTTAGGATAGCCAAAGTCCCCAGTGAGCCTTCCCTAAGGGTAACATGAAAAACATGCAGGGCCATAAGGAACTATAAGAATAGTTTTCAATTTTCTATAAAGAAAGGGTCAATTGGATCCCTAGTCCACTAAACTCTGACCCACCATCATGAGGATTTGTATAACCTACATCAAGAGGTTTCCCATCCCTGCCTTAGCCCCTCAAAACTACAATTTAACAAGTACCTCTCTTCATTGTCATCACAAAGGACAGCTAGGCAAAACCTGGAGAGTTTGAACACTGTACGAGAGGAAAGGGAATAAAACAGCTGTGGTAAAATTAAAATACTTTAGAAATGTAGACATTAAACATGAGAAAGCTGGATCTAGAAGTACTTCATTTCATAAAAATTATCTGCCTTAGTGCTAAGTTTTCAGAAGTGCTGATAATAAAAAAGATATAACTGTAAACTGAACCTTTAGCTGGCCCTACACAATCCAAAGAGGCCAACAGAAAAGTTTGTTGCAATTGCAGACAGATAGCCAAGGAATTAGAAGGCCACGTTGGCTTGTGAAAACAACCACAACAATAAGGACTTTGATAAACACTCTGAAAGAATCTTTATACTTCAAACTATATGCGCTGAAATTGTGCACATTGCCTTTCTGCCCAGACAAACGTATCTCCCAACAACAGGGATTCTGGGGCTTGTGGGAGAGTAAGATAGTCAGTGAAAGAGAAGTATATCAGAACGATGGTGCAGCATTGAAAGGGGAAGCGCATGTGAACAGCTGTAGGACCCCATTTAAAACAGGCAGCTGGAAGGGAGTGTAAGAATGTCTGAGAAGCTCCAGTGTCTTCTAATCACCCACGGGAGAGAGGGAGGCGAAGCCACTGTGCTTTCTCACTGTGAATAAAGCCGTAGGTCTTGGGAAAGCTCACCTCTGTGAGGGGCTTTGGGGAAAAAGATGAAGAGAAGCCAAGCAAACTGTTTAAGATTCAGAGTTGAGACTTCAGTTGAATAATTTACACCCCACCAACATTTCATATCCAGCGACTCAGTTTTTGGCCACATGCTTGGGTCTGGGCCATTATTCTTGTATTTAAAACTTCCTGACAACATTTGCCCTGTTATCTGTATTTCTTTCAACCAAATCCTTCAAACTTGAAATGTTCTGAATTAGTCAACTCTAATTAATTAACCAAATCAAGCATTTATTGAATGGCTCTAGTCCCTAGACTCCTAGAGAGCCAAGATGATCTCTGCTTTTCTTCTCAGTGCAGCCTCACAATATATATGATGTAGTATGCATTTACTATACAGCCAGTGGCTAAACGAATAAATGAATTCATTCGTGTTTGCCAACCCATGCATTTCCCAGATTCACATCTCCTTTCATTAGATGAATTTCCCTTTGAGGCTCTGAAGCTATGACCACAGATGTAGCTTATAAGTGAGACAAATCCACTGGCAATTTCTCACTCTTTTTCAGTAGCATGTTTGTTACAGAAAAGAAAAGAAATTTACAGGCGCCTATCAAGAACAGAGTCATTACTAGAGTATTTTGATGTAGCCGTATACAAATCTGCATTTCTATGACAGTTCAGACCTTAAAATATAGAGGCACTCACTTACTGGGTATTAAATGAATTAGTGGGACGGTCACAGGCATCTGAGACCCAAGTGATGTGTCAGGAGGAGTACAATTGCTCATTTAATTAATTAACTTATTAACCTTTAAGGACTAGAGCTTTTGGTGGGATTGTCATGAAATTTGAAGAACTTCCCCCCCCCCCCCCAATGAAACTGGCTCTCAGTAAGTGGTTACTCATAAAGAAAGGGAAAATTTTAGGGTAGCTGTGGGTATTTTTAAAAATGGTGCCCATTAAAGGCCATAACACTGACGCGTTTTTCCAGGGCTGGTTTCAGTTTTCCCAGTGAAAGTGGTAATTAGGTCATTGGGCCAGTCCTCCTCCTGACTGACCATTATAATTTCACCACGTTTATTCTAAAAATAGTCTCTTGTCGGGATTGTTAGTCACTATCAGCTTTTCCCTGAGTTAATTTGGCTTTCATTTAAGGTGCCAAAAGCACCTCCCTGGAAACTTACGTTTTCCATGTGTTCACAGAACAAGTACATGCTAATTTGCCCTACCACAGTCTGAATTCTCCACAGTTCTCATTTGGCTGAACTAGCAGTGGAAGATGATTTATTTTGTAAGCCTTGGATTTCCTTCTGGAGGCAACCATTGGCAAGCACTGTTTTGTTTTCATGTAAACAGCTACCTCCTGGGAACAGTAAAAACACCTCTGTGATACTGAAGAGCAAGCCAATCTGACTTGAGACAACTCTTTGATGGGCCTCTCATCCTTGTCCCTTGCCTACTTTGTGGAGTTATACTTCTGCACTTAAAGTGCAAAGTTTCCTTCTCTGGAGAGTTATCTCTGTTTGCACAGGGAGATAAGTGGGAGGCTGGTCCTGGAGTAAAGAAACTGGTATACCAGAGAGCAGAGTCTACAGAGATCGGAGCCAACGGAATTAAAATCACCCCAGGAAGTTTTGCAGTATAAAAGTTAAGGTAGCTATGACCAGCCAATGACATATGACTTGATTCAGAGTTGTGATCCAGTGTGAAGACTAGACATTTAGGTATCCCTCTCTCATTCCTGACTGCGGTTTCTCTCTCTCAACTTCTCTCAAGCACTAAAATAAATCTTAAAAAAAGAAAAAGAAATCCTATAGCAACATGAAAAAAACCTCAAGAACATTATGCTACGTGAAATAGGCCAGTCACAGAGTACAAATACTACATGAAGTCACAATCAAAATATAAAAGCAAAGAAGAGAATGGTGGTTGTCAGGGGCTAGGAAGAGGGGCAAATGGAAAGTTGATAATCAATGTTACAAAATTTTAGTTACACAAGATGAATAAGTTCTGGAGATCTGCTATATACCATTTTGGCTATAGAAAACAACACTACATAATACACTTACAATTTTAAAAGTGTGGTTTCATGTTAAGTGTTCTGAATACTGTTCTTACAATCAATCAAGTAAGCAAACTTGTCACTTCAAGGAAAGTAACAGGCAGTAGTAGCATTTGTTGTCAATGATAAAATATAAGCTCTCAAGCAAAAATGAGCAGTTTGGAAAATTTGTTTCTATCACCATGAGCATGACAATTTAACCAATACTTCAATACTTTTTGATGTGCTGGTGATGATAATAACAGATGTGATTGTTTAATATAATAAAATGCATCAGCCTCTAGAGTTTCCACATACCTTAGTGAATCAATATTCTCCATATGATGAATGTACAATGTTGTGAAATCCTGCAGGGCTAGAAGTTCCATTCAATAGAATATTTTTTTAATATAACAGAGTACAAAATGTTTATTAATACTGTTTCATACTCTATGTTGCATCTAAACTTTAAGACCCTACCTCTTCTAGAGTTCTGGTATAGTATCAAGGAAGAAATATTCATAATCAGCTGACAAGGTTATTAAATTATTCCTCTCTTTTCAGATATACATCTTTATGTGGCCAGATTTTCTTCCTATAATTCAACCAAAACAAAATGTGGAAACAGAATAATTGCAGAAGCAGATGTAAGAATTCAGCTGTCTTCTTTTAAGCCAGACATTAAAGAAATTTCTAAAAATATAAAAACAATGTCATCTTCTTGTTTGGCAGGATGGAGAATATAGTCTTTTTCATTAAAAAGTTAGTCTGATGTGTAAATATTATTGTTACTGTTAATACATTAATAAATATTTTTAAATGTCTCAGTTTTAATTTCTAATATAATAAATCTTAATAGATATTGCCCAAATAAACAAAAATCTCTTCAGTCTCAATCGTTGTTCAGAGCCTGAGGGGTGCCAGGGCCAAAAGGTTTGAGAAACACTTCTTTTTTAAAGTGATGTATTTCTGCTTTTTCTCCCTTTCAGCAATAATAACATAGAACGTAGAAGAAGACACTGAGGAATCCAAAACTTCAGTTGCTGTTCTCTCTGTGACATCGTGGAAGGATAGATTTCCAGCTACCGTAGCCCTCCCTTGCACATGGTTCTACTTTCCATGATTTCAGTTACCCACTGTCAACAGTGAATCAACAATTTTACATGGAAATTTTAAGAAATAAGCAACGCAGAAGTTGTCAATTGCACGCTGTTCTGAATAACGCAATGAAGTCTTGCGCCATCCCACTCCATCCAACCCTCTGTCTATGGTATCCATCCTGTGCCTGCCGCCTGCCTGTTAGGCACTTAGGAGCCATGTCAGCTAGCAGGTTGACTGTCACACTACTGCAGTGTTTATGGTCAAGTAACTCTTATCATGAGAGCAGCCTAATGCCACGTCACAATACCTATGTCATTCACCTCCCTTAATCTCACCTCACAGATGCTGTATCATCTCACATCATTATAAGCAGGGTAAATGTAGCACAATAAGATATTTTGAGAAAGAGAGACCACATTCACATAACTTTTATTACAGGACATTGTTACAATTGTTCTACTTTTTATTGTTAGTTACTGTTATTAATCTCATAGTTTGCCTAATGTATAAATGAAACTTTATCATACATATGTATGTAAAAAACATGTATATACAGGGTTTGGTATTATCTGCGGCTTCAGGCATCCACTGGGGGTCTTGGATATATGCCCTGTGGATGGGGAGGGTATGACCCATCCACAGGGCATATATCCAAGACCCCCAAGACTCAAGATTCTCTAGCTCAAGATTCACCAAGTTCATTGAATCTGGTCAAAACATACTGGTAAAATATTAGAATTATTGGTAATTAACCTTCAAGATCTTGTTTGAATGAATTCCTTATTTCCCAATAGTATATGACCCCCACCCCCTTTTTTTACACATTTGGCTTAATAACAATTGCATATTGTTTTATAAAAGGCAGGGGATATTCATTGTAATTCATCAAAAACAAAGCCAGTTTTGACAGCTACGGAAGTGATCACTTGTTTGGAGTGCTTTCTTCTATTTCTGAATAGCTCTTGGCTTTCCTCTTTGGAAGCAGTTGAATTGTCCACAAACAATCATGTGTAAATATTAAATTAAGCATTGGAGCTTCAGAATGTCCTCAAAATATTTCTATTCATACTGTTCCTCATACAACTAGCTGAGAATTTTTACAATCCAGCTATTAAAAATGAAATGGTGTTATACCTGGCCTATCTTATTGTGTGCAATTAGCTCAGACCATAAATAATAAGCTTAGTTGAAAAGTTAAACATTAACCAAAGTGTGCCATTGTTTCACTTAATGTGTTGCAGATCTACAAAGCACAAAAACCTTATACCTAAATTGCATTGAGTCCTTACCACACCTCCCATTCTTCTGAAATACGTAGGCATTATTATACCAATCCTCTAACTAGAAAACAGAGAATCATACAGTGAGAAACTTACAGAGCCAAGATTAAAAATAAGGTTTGTGTGACTTCAAATTGATGAGCTCTATAGTTAACACAACTTGGATAGATTAAAACAGGGAAAGATTTGAGTTAGTAAACCAGTCAGGAAGTCACCACTCTCCTAATGAAAGGCCTTATGATGAAAGTTCTTTTCTCCTTTTCCTCTTGAAGAAAGATTCATAAAATGTCCACATATTTTCCTGATATACTCTCTCAACAAATGATTGACATAGTTGACAATATTAGTTTAGAAGGACTCTCAGTTTTGGTGTTTCCCATTTATTACTGATTGGCATACACGTATTTTCTGAGATTCACCCCAAGTGTCATCTACTGGTATGAAGAACCAAGACTAGAATCCAGGGAAGTCTATTAAAACTCTGACAAGCCTCCTGTCCCCATCCTACCCCCAGCCGAACCTGAGCACATTTCTTCCTGTGCTATAACTGTACCTGATATTCTTCCATCAGACCCCTCCCAGTACTGATATGTTTATACCCCTTCTTCTTGCCATAAAAAGACAGAGGCCCCTTCTGTTGACCTTTTTATCCTAGGCATATATTACACCGTAGGCACATATTAGGCACTCGGTGAATATCTTTGCATAGATTTCCTTTAGTCCAAAGACTTTCTACATCTGCTTATTTTTATGAAATACACATTAAGTCAGTATTCTGACTCATGTAAGAGGTAAAACAAACACTCAGATGGAACCTAGAAATCCTAGTCTGATCACTTGTGGGAACTGATTTTTTTTTAAGAATTGTTGATACAAATAGTATGTTTTGAGGCACAAATATGATTCAGAAACTAAACGCTGCTATCTTGGTTTGAGTTACATTTGAAACTGAGTTGAGTTTTGGTTTTAGTAACAGGACTTATAAAAGCAACATCATTAGATCAACTTTACTAACTACACAAATTTTTTGGTACTTTACCTGAAACGTGGTATTTTAACTAAACAATGTGGCATTTTATGCTTAAGAAGTTACCTAGCCCAATGTCTGGGGCAAAGCAAGTACTTGGTAAATATAGCTTAAACAAAGTAATAAATAAATTGATGAATGAACGAATAAATGAAAAGCAATAAACTCCAATCCATTCCTCTGGGTTTACAGATGATAAAACTGATGTTCAAGTAGTTGCAAAACATTGACAACCCAACATCATGGCTGCTGGATCCATATCTACCATGTTGCATGTATATTATGAACAAGAGACATTTGTCACAAATCTAATACACAGGTTACATTTTGTGATATGTTATAGATACAAGGAAGGAATGCATATTGATCACATTTACCACAGTATAATCAGAGTCTCCCATGAGTACAGTCTCCTAGAGGAGAGAGACAAGACAAATATTTAGAGTGCAATATGATATGTAAAGTGTGAGGAAAACACAAATAAGGAAGCAATTCCACCTGGTGTGAGAGAGGAGAGGCGGGAAAGCTACAGGAAACAGATGACACTGGAGCTGCCCCTTGAGGAATAAGTAGGCACTTTCCAAGTAGGCGAGATGCGGAATGGTGCTTAGGGCAGAGGACACAAATGCCAGCTCATCTGACATCACTGAGATGAAGAACCCACATGCCAAACTGCTGCAAGAGCAGAACCAAAGCTGACCTCAATGGAGGGCAATACTACTGCATGAATGGAGAGAAAACAGTCCCTTCTGTGGCCATTGCAGTGAGAAGACAGCGTGCCAGGAGCTATAAGGAGCCTCAGGAAAAGAACAACGGAAAGCCATCTGTTTCATGGTGAAGCTCCCATCCCTGAGGCGAAAACATTACATTTCAAGACCTCTTATTTAGAAATACCCTGACCTGAGCTGCTTACTATGAGGAGACAATGAACACAATAAGCTCTAGGTCAGCACCCCATGATTACTTACTTGTGAATTCACTTATTTTACTCTGCCTGGCTCATGTTTATATATAGTTTCTTTCATTAACTTTTTGGAGGTTATTGATATTTTAACTCACAAAAAAAATTCCTTTATTCCAAGAGGTAAAAAAGAGGTCTGATTAGATACCAGTCTGTCTGATATCAAAATTAGTCTCAGCAATTCTAGATAAACATCACACTGATATGAGTTGGTTTTCAGACCTGATCACATCCAACATTAGAAATTTTACAATTCTCTATTGAGAAAGAAATCACAGAACAGCGTTGAATATTGATTATAGGTATGAGGTGTGATAAAAAATATGGTGAATGTTTAAATGAAAAAAATTGTTACAGTAACAAACACATTGACATTAATCCCCTCAAAACACTCCCCCTTACTCCAAACACACTTATCCCATCATTCTTGGCACAATTCTCGGAAGCAATTCTGCAAGTCCTCTTCCGTGAGTATCTTCTGTTGCACTGTCATGGCTGGCTCAACGTCCTGAATTGATTCAAAATGTTGACCTTTCATGGTCTTTTTGACTTTAGGCAAGAGTCAGAAGTTTGCACAGTGTCAGATCCAGTGAATAAGGTGGATGAGGACTCACCATAATGGTTTTATTTGACAGAAATTTATGTGAATGAGTTGTTCGTGATTCGTGATTTATGGCACACTTTAAAACATACCTTCTCTCAACTGTAGCTCACAACTGACTGACTGCACTGAACAAAGTGAAACTTGTCACACAGTTACTAAGGTTCAATGCACCAGTTCCAGTATCCAAGACCCCTGCCTTTCCATTGGATGGCGCTCAGCAGCAGTCTTCACCATCACCATATTTTTTTTATCACATCTTGTAAGTAAGCTCTTGAATCCAATCTCAGTGATGCCTTCATCCTTCACTAAATGTAGGGGCCTGTAAGTAAACTGTCTTAATGAGCCATTACTGACAAAGGGTTCACCCCACCACAGGAAGTATGAGATCATACAGTGTGAGAAATAGGAGGAAAAAAATAACAGGTTAGGGCAGGGGTGGCGAACCTTTTGGCGATTGAGTGCCAAAGTTTATGAAATAAGAGTATACTCGCTCAACTCGCGTGCCAACCCATTGAGTGAGATAGAGGTATCGATTATTTTTATGTCTATAAGAGCATAAACAATAATTTTTTAAATGGTATTCACAGCTCCGCGTGCCGAAATAATTGCTCCACGTGCCACTTTGGGCACGTGTGCCAAAGGTTCGCCACCCCCAGGTTAGGGTATAAAATTCAAAACAGACATTAGAATAAAGGAGCCAGATATTGGAGATAGGAAAGAAAACGGCTCAGATTTCTAGATGAAAGACAGTTATTTAATAACACATACAAGAGATCGATGAGTAGATTCCTCAGGTCTCTTAGTATTCTTTGTCATCTTCATCACCACCACCATCATCACCAGTGCCATCCTCAAAATCATCATCATCATCATCATCATCATCACCATCATCACCATCATCACCATTATTACCATCAACATCACCATCATCAACATCATCACCACTATTACTATTATCATCATCACCATCATCACCATCATCACCATCATCATCACCATCATCATCACCATCATCACCATCACCATCATCACCATCATCATCA
>PVKE010053079.1:0-10150 GCA_004027555.1 Craseonycteris thonglongyai
AAATAACCTAAAAAGAGATTCAAAGACTCACTGTACAGAGAGGAGACCGAGGCAAAGAGACGTGAGGTCATGGTTCCAGCCCACAAGGAACGGAGGCTGCAGAAGGCACGGGTGCCAATTCCCTGTCTCCAGAGTTGACCACAGCTGAGCCGCACCACACAGACACCAACCGAGCTCTGACCTTCCTTCCCCAAAGAACAAGACAGACCCGTCCATGGTGTCAGGAAATGAGCACGCTAGGGAAGGTCATGAGGCGGTGTCACAGTGCTGGCTATGGCACCAACAGGCTGAGTAAAGAGAACTGGTTCTGTCTGGGCCTCAGTCTTAAATGGAGAAAGGTACAGGGAGCAGAGTGGGCCTCCTTCTTTATAGGGAACCTTGTGATAAGGTAAGAAATACTGTTTCCATACTCACTACTCAGGGATTTAACTTTCCATCCATGAATCCCCTCCATTTTAAGTTATTACATAACGCCTTTCATGTAACACTGTGCTCGAGACCTATTAGATAGTCTACTTATTTATTCCTCCCCAAAATACTGCAAGATAGATACTACACTCCTTTCTCGTGTTACGGAACAGAAGCCCTGACAGTGTATGTGACTTGCCTTCGAAGCACTGTGCTGGGGCTGGGAAGACCCAAATTCAAACCCAGGTTCACCTGACTCCAGAACCTGTGTCCTCCCTGATGCTGTGGAACTACTTGGCCTTAGATGGACCAAGGTGGAAGGCTCTTGCCTAACTTCAACTGTCATGGCAATTACTTACGTTTCTAAACTAGCGAGATTCCATATTTTAAAATAAATCAGAGATGGGGGAGGGAAGTTGCAACGCATTCAACTAGAGTTGAAGCCTCCGATACAATGGTGAACTAACTGGCTTTTCTAGGAAAGAATGACAAGCATTTTTAGAGACAGCATTGCAAACAAGAAGCACTGTAAGTTGTTGCTTTTGAAAGGTTCAGAAAGTACATCAGGGGGAAAGAAAATAGAGGGCAGAAGGGATGGACTATGAAGTGACTGACTGACCTGCTAAGAAAGAAATCCAGAGTTGGAGACAGCAGAATTACAGTCTTGACATTAGTCCCATACGGGTTATTACTCTTGATATCATTATTGCCAAATGGAATGAAAATAGAAGGGGGAGAACGCTCGCAGTGGGTATTGCAATTTAAATTTGCCATGTAAGCTAATACTGTATATTTAGAGACTGAGCAGACAGGGTGGTTGGTGGCTCAGAGTATGTGCAGTAGTGGCTGTGCCAGCTAACCAAAGCAGACATTCATTAGAGCAAAATGTAGATTTCCATTTCTTGGCATCGGACGTGGGCTCTTTCCTTGGAAAGAAATGTCAATTTGGCCAAAAGTGTGAAACCTACAATAAAAGCATTGGGACTGCGGATTTCATCTAGTCTGCACATTGCCGCCCCTTTCTTTCCTACTGTGGAAATCCAGTGGAGACTTGGGATGCTGAGTGGAGAGGCCGCCGGGGAATTGATGGTTGGGGCATGGGACACTGAAAAGGAGGCGAAGGAGCTGGGGGAGGGGAAGTTGGACTCCCAAAGTCCTCTTGTTCTTTTGGCTTTCAGTGACCATGTTCTCTGGCCCTAACACTGCCCAATACAAGAAATCCACCACAGTTGCTGGGTTGCACAGAGCCCTGAACAATGGCCGCTTCCAGCCCCTTGACAGGACTCACTGCTCTGTGCACGCTGTGTGTCTTTGCACAGGCTCTGGGGAGGACCAGCGAAACGTGGCTCCCGGGGCAGAGCAGGGCAGAGGCCTCCCTCCACCCCGGCCTTAAAACATCCCTCTGTTTGTTTCTTTTGTTCAATAGACTGGAAAGACTATGACGACAGAGAGCCCAGACACAGGGGACAGAGCGAAGTCTTGGAGGGTCTGCTGCAGCAGGTCCGGGCCCTTCATCAGCATTATAGTTGCCGGGGTAAGGATCAAAATCTGCGCCGGGGGGGAAGCCGGGATGGCTCAGTGGGTTAAGCGCTCACTTTGCAGCGCCAAGGACCCAGGATCGAATCCTGGCCCCAGCTCGTGCAGACCCATGTGCTGAACTGGGGAGTGCCCCCAGTTCAGTTCTCTCTCTGTCTCTGTATCTCTCTCTCTCTCTCTCTGTAAAAAAAAAACACAATAAATAAATAAATAAATAAACAAAATCTGCGCCGGGCCATCGGCTGAGGTCCTGATGGCGCCGGTCATTTTAGCAGTTTCCTAACTGGGTCATACCTTCTCATTCATCAGCGAGAGAGAGATATTACTATTTGTACATCTGGAATCACTTTACGGCACTATCTTGCTTTAACCCTTCAGAAGAGACATCTCGCTCCTTCCTCCCCTTCCTGTCTTTCTCACTCTCTCCTAGAGCAACAGTTTGAAAACAGGCACGAGAAAAACAGCAGCTGCTACGGGTTCCCTTCCCTTTGGGTTGTCCCTTCCCAAAGCTCCTCCTTGTGCTGGGTCTTTAGAATTTTCACCCTAAAACTTTTCACCTCCGAGGAAAGTTCTATGAACAACCCTACGGAAGCTCAACCAATGGTAACAGCAACAATAATAGTAAACCTTTGTATATATTTATTATGAAGTGTGCATGCAATTTCATCTCCAATCTCTCTTATTTTTTTTCATCCTCGTTTTGGCAATTGTCACTGAGGCTAAGTGACCTGACCAAGGTCACATGCCAGGGAAAGACAGAATCAAGAGGCCAACCTAAGCTTTCTGTTTCTAAGTCCGGTCTTCCTGCCATACCTCATTTTTGTCTCTCATCCTTTTCCATCAGGACTGGGCCCTGGCCTGTAATCTCCCCCTGAATTTTCATCACTCCCTGTCCTACTGCTCAAGAGAAAATAGAGCAGCCCTTCTCTAGCCAACTACACCCGGAAAGTCTCTGAGAAGCTTTTGGAAGCTGCTCTTTTACTTCGGCTGTTCACATAGGACTGGGTCATGTTTCTGATCTGTGTGATGATTCGTGGAACAGGCAGTTAGTTTTATGGAGGATAAAAGCCTCCATAAAGTTTTCATTTTCCACGCTCCTTCACCCACCAGATCACCAACTACATTGCACACTCTAGATTAAGAGCACTACTGGACCAGCAAGAGAAAGAACCTATAGTTGAAACTAAGAGATGCTTGCTGGGTTTTGACTAGTTATAAAATATCATTAGCAAAAAGTTGTTCCCAATTACTGTACAAGTATCCAGCCATGCAACCAGTCTCATTATATTGACAATAGCAGGATTTTTTTTTTCTGGACAGCCCTTGTATAACTAGGACAACAGAGCCCTTTAGGAATTTTGGTTATAGCTAGAAATGAATACAAATGTTTGCAAGAATATAATGTTCTTCTAATGAGTGGCTCATCAGGAAATGTAAATATGCATGGAAGAAGCTTGAGAAGGAAACCCAAGTGGGATTTCATGCCAAGATCTCTAGGAAAACGTTACCTGGACCAGGTCCTTCAACATTCCATGCTAACCAAGGTGCCCTCAGTTCTCAGTTCTCAGTTCTCCAGGGTCCATTTAACCAAACCAGGCATTACCTAGAAGAACAATATTTTAATATTGATGGGGTGTTCTCCACCCTCGGCACTTGACTGCTGAGTCCCAGAATCAAAGGTAATCACTAACTCCATGGTAATGAGCTTGGAATATTCAATAAGTACACAGCATATTCCAACTGCAGAAGTCATAACAACACATCCCTTCTCCTACCAAAGCCCTGCATGGGAGGTATCAAAACCCACATTACTTTCTTCATTGTGGCTACAGAAAATCTGTATGGTCAGTGCTGGGAAGGAGATTCACTGGAGATGTGGAGCAGCCTTTATTCTTCAGAAGGTTAACACCCTGACATACATAATGAATTTTAAAGAAGCCATTGTGTTCACCATAGCAGTAACCTGTAAGAATGAATTTCAACTATTACCCAATTTTTCAACTGGCAAACAATTAAAACACTGTTACTATGTGTCAGGTACTAGACATACCAGTATGAACAAACCATGCTCCAAGCACTTCAAAGCTAAAGACCTACTGCATTTACAGTCCAGAAAACTAACAGTTGATCCAGAGCCCTGAACGAAGAGACAAAATAGAAGCCACAGCTCTCAGTATAAAGGTGAATTTAGACCTTGCATCAGTCAAGATGAGCTATATCATAGCTGCAATAATCAAATGACCGGCCAAGTATCTGATTCACCCACATGCTGTGTGTCTACCCGTCAGCTGAGAGCTTCCCTTCTGTGTTGTCATCCTCTTTGTAGAAATATTTGGAGCATTTTTTCATATATCTGTTGGCCATATGTATGTCTTCATGAGAGAAGTGTCTGTTAAGGTCATCAAGGGAAGTAAAAGCACAAATAAATAAATGGGACCTTATCAAGCTAAAAAGCTTCTGTGCTGCAAAGGAAACCATCAACAAAGCAAAGAGGCAACCAACCAACTGGGAGAAAATATTTGCAAACAATGCCTCTGATAAGGGGCTAATATCAAAAATATACAAGGAACTTGTACAACTCAACAAGAAAAAAACAAGCAATCCAATTAAAAAATGGGCAGATGATCTTTCATTTTATATTTTCTTTTTCCAGTGTAGTGTCTCTGCTCAAGAGCTCTTCTATTTCTTTGTGTTGGGCCTCTGACTTTCCTGTTACATGCTTTTCACAACTGCCTGGTGATCCTCGGATGTTTGCTCAGACTTAAGAGGAGGGAACTCTGTAGCTGTTGAGTAGCTCTGAGCACATGAACTGGCCTCCTTACTCACAGGTTTCCCTGTAAGATCTGCCACAGCCTTAACTTTAGGAAGCAATGAAGCCAATGTCGGAATTGGTAGGTGCATTCTCTTAGGCCAGCAGTCTCCAGAGACGTTTCTCCCAGTGTCCTGCCTGGAGGGTATAAGTTTGAGTACCTGTTCCAAAGCCCAATGGGGAAATATTGTGCATGGAAACTTTAATTTAATCCTCCTGTTTTGACTATAGACCACCTCTTCCCCCTATTTTTAGCTATCCCCTATATCTCCCACTCTAGAGACCTCTGTTTTTATGCTTTTCAGAGAATAAGCCACTAGCCTTCTTCTAGAGTGGAGTCCACCTATGCAAGGTATGGGAGGATATCTAAAAATCTAACTACTTTTTAAACAGACTTCAACACATCCCCCTTATCTATGCTCCACATTCACCCCCTCCTTCCAACAGAGATGAGTCAGGTCACTTTTCAGCTTTCTTCACTGCTAGCTTAGGATTCTTCTTTCTCAAGTCTTCTATATCCAACTGTCCATTTGTTTTCCTGCTACCAAAATTCACTTGCTTTTGTCTACTTCCCCATCTCTTTGTCTCTATAGATTTACGTCTTTGTCTTTATGATTTTTAAAAATCTTTTTACGGATGCCAGGATAGCTCAGCAGTTCAGCATTTGCCTCACAATCACGGGGTCCAGGATTTGATGTCTGTCCCTACCCTGCACAAACCCATTTGCTGAACTGTGGCACAACTGGTGAACTGAGATGGCCCCACAGTGAAGGTTCTTGCCTCCCATGCGGGAGGCCTCCAGTTTGGTTCCCGCCCTGTACAACCCCACATCCACCTGTGTGGAATGAAACCATGTCACAGCTAATGATGTACAACTATGGAGACTGCTCTGGACCCACCCCCCTTCTCTCTCTCTCTCTCTCTCTCTCTCTCTCTCTCTCTCTCTCTCTCGCTCTCTCTCGCGCTCTCTCTCTCTCTCTCTCTCACACCTTCTCTCAAAACAATAAAATACATCTTTAAAATCTTTTTAGTGAGGTTTTGGGAGACATGGTATGTGATGAATAAGTTCAATGGGCTGCCTTTAACCGGAAGTTCCAGCAGCATCATGTTCCAACAGGACATGACTGGCCAAATCCATGTTCTTCCTTTGTCCTGCCAGAAATAACCATGAGCAGCACAAGTTTGGAGCAGGCATGAATGCTTGTATCAGTCAGCTCATTCCCAACTGCTCCTACAGGATCGTGGGCGGCTGCACGCTGAGCCTCAGTCATGGGCCATGGCCTGGGATCCATGCCTAACAGCACCGATATGGACCAGGTTCTCATCCCCAGTGACATGTGCATCAGGAGTTTGGTGCTGACCCCAACAACCTGTTTCTTCTTCTTGCATTTAAGATGAGGGTTGAAATCAGTGATCATCTAGTTCAGCTCCATGGAACGGCATCTGCAAAAGCTGTGATAGGAGGTCTGCTGCTTCTATCTGGTTGTAAATAGAAGAGATGACAGAGGCAATGGATGATTTTCTCACCGCTGTTGCCAAAGAACTTTGCACATCCTAGTGTCCCCATCCATACTCATTCTGGGAAAATGAATGTGTCTGCTTTTCTGGGTACTGGTTTACAGTCCACCTAACCTTTCTGTCTCAGTCTCTTCTCCTTAATAATAAGGATGCTAATCATACCTAGGCCTACCACTATTTTTGTAAGCCAACGTATACCCTGGAGAAACGTCCCAGAATACTAGCAGTGGTTGAACCAAAGAGACAGGATGATACGGGTGGGGTTCTATCCTTTCTTTCTATTCTCCAGATTTACTGTACTGTGCATATATTAACTTTATACTGAAAAACTGTAATGGATGTGCAGGCTAAGATAAAAAGCTTTGCAGCAGGAAGAAGTGTGTGAATATGAAAAACCCACGGAGGGGAGGCGGGGAGAGCAGAATAAGGGACTCCATTTCTTTTGATCCCACTTTATCATAAATCGCTGATACAGAGAGGATAAGCAAAACACCTGAGTAGTTTCCCCTGGAGTTAGGAATGTTACAGATCTCCAGCATTTTTGAGGAGCTGTTCAGCATTTGAGTTAACTGCTGGCATATCAAGACACAAAAGCTTCTTGGAGGAGCAAATGAGCTGAATCCCTACGTGACACAGGACAAGTGACACTGAGGGCACCGGGGAGGAGGGCAGGGAGGCGGGAAGGTCCTGGCAGTGGTGCCCTGCCAATGGAACTCACACTGTGCTTTTTCTGTGTTCCAGAGAGTTCCAAATTACAGACTGCAGGCCGCAAGCAGTCCGTGTCCAGGAGCTTGAAACACCTGTTCCACTCCTCCAACAAGTTCGTGAAGACCTTGAAGCGGTGGGTCCTACGCAGCTTTTCCAGAAAGTCTTAACTTCTTAGGAATCAGCTGATCTGGGTTCTGAGTGGAAGCTTGGTAGACATGTCTGTCATTAAAAGAACGTGAAGTTCCTACCTCGTCTTCCCCCTCACCTATTCCTGTCCCCTGACCCCAGCCCCTCCCCTCTGGCAAGCATCAGTTTGATCTCCGTGCCTGTGAATCTGATGCTGTTTTGTTTCGTTTCTTGGATTGTACGTATAAGCAAGATCATACAGTATTTGTCATTCTCTCTGACTTATTTCACTTAGATAATACCTTTTAGGTCCATCCATGTTGTCTCAAATAGCAAGATTTCTTTTCTTTTCTTTTTTTAATGGCTGAGTAATAAGTAGTACAACATAGGGAATATTATCAATAGTATCAATAGTATCATAACAAGTTTGTATGATAATAGTTACTAGACTTATTGTGGTGACCTTGTCATAAATTACATAAATATTGGATAACTATTATATACACCTGAAATTCATATATTATATGTGAACTATAATTTAGAGTTTTAAATAAATAAATATATATCACATTTAAAAACATGAAGTTCACTTTTCTTCTAAGAATTTTGACAAGACAGTAAATTCTCTGAGTCCTAGTCAGTGAACTTTTCACACTTAGCAAGAATATGCTCATAGGTATATTTTAAATGATCATTTTCATGACCAAAGATATTTTTTCCATGATTCAGGTTTGGTAGAGGAAGAGGGTTGAAGACAATTTTTCTTTTGCTTTTGCTTTTTAGGGGACTCTACATAGCTGTTATATTTTATTACAAAGACAACATGTTAGTCACCAATGAAGATCAAATACCAATTGTTGAAATAGATGATTCTCACACCAGTTCCATTACACAAGATTTTCTGTGGTTCACGAAGGTATACTGAGTTCTGATTTCATTTCCCCCACTTTGCTCCAATGCTACTGCACATAAATCTCTGCAGCCTTAGTGAAGGGGTCTCCCGTGATCAAAGTATTGGGGTGGGAAGGTCTCTTTCAGCCCTGAGTTGCTCTTTGTCATAAAAAAATGCCCAAAAGTGTCTATGCTACATTTTCAAAGCAAAGAAGCTTGCATCCCGTCAGATTGTGTCTCCACTATTCTGAGTTATGGGATCGTTTGGCAAAGACTAAAATGTGGCTCTGACTTGTTTCATTAACATTCAGATCTTTCTCCAATTGGACAGAGATCAAAAAGTTGTTTCGTGTGTATCTGAAAATGGACTGGGGACAAAGCTCAGGGGCCAGCTTTCCTTCTCCCGGCTGTGCTCTGCAGCCACAGCCTAAAGCGCGTCCTGGCTTGCACGGTGAGCTGACCTCGGGCCTTCTCTTGCAGCTGTCTTGTATGTGGGAAGACATCAGGTGGTTGAGGCAGAGCACCCCCTTCTCCATGTCCTCATCCACAGTCCTGCAGACTCGGCAGAAGATGCTGGCCGCCACCGCCCAGCTCCAGGTGAGCAGCTGGGTTTCCGTCCGGGCCCCCACGGATGTTTGAGAACAACTCTGTCAGTGCAGTTCCAAGCCCCCGGGAAACGAAAGGACGGGCTCCTTCCTCTGTCAGACCCCGAGGCACAGGAAAGCTTCTCCATGAGTGTGAGCTACACACCCACTTGTGTAAGGAACCTGTGCCTTTGGCTGTTTCCTAGAAGAGAAGCTAGGGGTCTCTCTTGAAGAGTCTAGGATTGACCCCCTAAACAGGGAGTGAAGAAACTTGAGGTCTGGATGTGATACAAATAAGTCAACTCCCCTTTCCTCTCTGGGCCTCAGTTTTATCACTCACTAAATAAGAGGAATTAAAGAACCTTTGCTTCTCTGGCATTCATGGATGTATTAGTGCATGAAGATGGAAAAAGAGACCGGCAGATATTCTGAGGTGTTTCTTGGCTTGAAGCTTTTGGTAAAGCGCAGGCATGTGCATACATTTTTTATTTTTTATTTTTTATTTTTTGCTTACTTAAAACCAAAAAAACAAACAAAAACTGTTAAAAGTTTACTTTTAATTCTGACTTATTCATCCTTCCATACTGGTAACCCGTTCAGACCAGGCCCCTAATCCCTACAAGACTCTTTGTCATTTACAGCGTCCCTCCTAGAAATGACACTGAATTCTAACCAAGCTTTTCTGGGTTTTCATCTCATTGCCTTCTGGTATGCTCTGAATTTCTGGATCTCAGCACAGGAAAACATCTGCTACATGGAGTGGGGTCTTTAAGAGCTCTCTGAGCCTTTAACAGTAATCAGTATCTACCTACAAAGCTACCAGTTACATCAACCCCAGAAATACGCATAACAGGAATCTGTGTAAGCTGCATTGGGCCAGGGAATTCTAGCCAAGGCATTTTTAAAAGTGAATATGAATATAAAATATAAATGTAAGTAATTATGGCTCCATCCTACCTGTAATTATAGAACTTCATTTTTTGACCCACATAATAATAATTCGACTTCCTCCAATAGTTGTGTTGTTAGTATAATTACCGTATATTCCAGCGTATAAGACGACTTTTGAAACAAAAAAAAGTCAACTGAAAATCGGGGGTCGTCTTATACACCGAGTAGATCCCGAAAATCATCTGGATATGCCGCTAAACGAATTTTCCAACTCGATCCCGCACCAATCACTGCAAGGCTGCTCGGACCGCCTCTCTAACTCAGCCAATCCGAGCAGGCTTTTTATGCATGCAAATTATACATGTTCTGCACCCGAAGCTACACTGTGTTCTAGTAAAAAGCCTGCTCAGATTGGCCAGTCAGAGAGGCGGTCTATTATAACCTGAACCTTTGCTTGTTGTGATTGGCTCACCGTGGTACATACAGTTGCAGCACAGGAACGTTCTGTGTAGCCAAAGCTGCTGTATCAGGACACATGCATAGTAGCTAAATTGACTGTATTAGAGCACATCCAATGGGCTAAAAGGTACAGTGCCTTTATAGGACATTGTGTATGTAGCCAATGCTACAGTATTAGGGCACATACAGTGAGTTAAAAGGTACCGTAATAGAACATTCT
>PVKE010053080.1:0-10148 GCA_004027555.1 Craseonycteris thonglongyai
ATTTTATATCTAGAAAAGTATTTCAATGAAATAATGAGTACAATGTACAAAGTTATGCAGGTATTCTTTGCTGCATTCATTAATTATACCAGTACTTACTAAAAACCCATTCTGTCCTAGGCTCTGTAATAGCATTAGGGAGTCAGTCATTCAGTGAACAAAACAGGTAAGATCCATTCTTATAAAGTTCTCATTCTAGTGCTGTTTATTATTAAAAAACCAGAAAGTATATGTATATTTTACAGGGGGACTGATGGAATCAATTATGTGCAGACTTACAACGCTTAAACTCTTCAGCAGTCTCTTCCTATGACACTGAAAGTGAAGTTCAAAATTCTAACTGTGACTTAGTCCTGTCTATCCCTCCTGCCCACATTCTGCTTTCCCACTTGCGTGCTTGGCTTAACGATTCTGGAAATACTGTACCAAAGTCTTTTTCCCCTCAAGGCTTTCATACTTCCTGCTTCCTCTCCCTGAAACACTCCCTGCTAACCAGCTCCCTTACTTTGCTGCCCACCACCGCCCAACCCTTCCGAGCTCCCCACCTGGCAGTCTCCTTTCCAACCCTCAGGTCTCTCTGCTTCAACCTCACCTCCTCAGAGAGGCCATTCTTGACCACTCTACTTCTGTAGGCAATTCCCTAAATAGCACTGCAACATTTGTTTCCTTCCTAGCATTTACCACAAAACTGAAGTTACATCTGAGCTTATTTATTATCTGGCGCCATCAATTCTAAATTCCACCACAGAAAGAAACTTGGCTACTGTTTTGACCACTGTTAATTAACATTAAATACAGAGCCTGTGGTATACATATAAGTATTTAAAGATCTCTTGAATGAATGAATGAAATACTCTATTATACAAATGTTAAGGGTAAAAGTGTTACAATTAGTGAGCCAATACTGATACATTATTGTCATTTTTTTTTTTTAATTTTATTTTCCAGTTCTTCATTGCTTGGATTCTAAGTCTCTTGGGTTTCTCTGCCCACTTCTGTTTGCCTCTGATCCCTGTAATTTTTTCTTAAGGAAACTGGGTTGTTTGCCCTGTAGGTTTTTCCAGTTTAGATTTTGTTGATTGTATCCACAAGGCATTAACATGTCCCTTTGTCCCTTGTCTTTACTATAAATTGTAGTTTGATGTACAGTTGACCCTCAAACACCATGGGTTTGATCTGTGTGGGTCCACTTATACACGGATTTTTTTCAATAAATATGGTAAATGCATTATTCTTATGATAATTGTCTCTAGATTACTTTATTGTAAGAATACAGCATATAATACATTTATTGTAACACAAAATATGTGTTAATCAACTATATATGTTATTGATAAGGCTTCCAGTCAACATAAGCTATTAGTTAAGCTTTTCAGGAGTCAAAAGTTATATGTGAATTTTTGACTGCATAAAGGGTTAGCGTCTTTAATCCTCCTGTTGTTCAAGGGTCAACTGTAGAAGCTTGATCAGATTCTGTTTTCTCCTTTCAGAAAACTACTTCATGATAGTGTTATACACATCTATCAGGAGATATATGATGTTTGGTTGTTTCTCTTTTTGTAACCTCGGCAGCCACTGATGGTTAATGCCCAGATCTATTATTCCATTAGAAAGTATAAAAGAATGAGATTCTAATTCTTTCTTTTCTTCTTCATTTATTAGCTAAAATTCTGCTATAAAGAGACACTTCCCATTGTCAATGATTTGGTTATCTTGAGGTACAAGTCAAACAGGAAAGGCAAGATAGGAACTATCTCTACCAGTATTTAATTCATACCTGTGGTTCCTTAGTATCTACACAGGTGATAAAAAAAAAAAAAAAAAAAAATCATTATAGGGATGCCGCGCTAGCTCAAGAGGTTGAGTACTTGCCTTGCAACTGCAAGGTCCAAGGAACGAATCCTAGCCCTGGCCTGTGTAAGCCCATATGCTGAATTGCAGCACAACTGGTAACCGCCTGGATGGTGGCAAAGGTTCTTGTCTCCCATGTGGGAGGCCCCCAGTTCAGTTCCCACCCCATGTGGCCCCATGTCCACCTGTGTGGAATGAAACTATGCCACAATTAATGATGTACAACTATGGAGACTGCTTTGGACACCCCCCTCCTCACCTTCTTTCAAAAAACAATAAAATAAAAATAAATCTTAAAATATCATTATAAGATTCTCACTGTAGTTTATAATTATATCCCATCTTTGACCAGTATAGCTTAGTCAGTTTGGATCCTGCATTAGTTTTCTAAGGCTGTTGTAACAAATTACTACAAACTTGGTGCCTTAAAACAGAAATTTATTTTTTCCCAGTTCTGAAAGTTCTGAGAAAGAATCTGTTCTTTGCATTTCTGTCTTCTGGTAGCTGCTGGCTACCCCATAATAGATGAAGGCAGAAACTGGAGTGATGCATCTATCCACAAGCTAAGGAACACCAAGGGTGTGGATATGTCCTTCCTGTGTCTATGGTCTGTTAAATCCCTCTCTCCTTTCTAAGGATACCAGTCATTAGATTTAGTGTTCACCTGAAATGCAAGATGACCCCATCTTGAGATCCTTACTCAGGTACATCTTCAAAGATCCTGTTTCCAAATAAGGTCATATTTACAGGTAGGTATTGGGGGTTAGGACCTGGACATGTCTTTTTGTACATTAAACCCACTATAGCTCCCAATCCTTCTGAAATGACTCCTAGGCTTTAATGTTTTTCTTGTTGTTTATAGGCCATTATCTAGGCTCATCTTGTATATTTCCCACCCCAGACCTGGAATTAGCCATTTCTTCAAGAATCTCTGGTTCATTTTAGTGGAAAATGGTATTTAGAGATTCTAAAAAATAAATAGTATTTGCTTTTATAATCAGCAAATATAATTTTCACTAAATAACATCTATTATGAGTTATCAAAATGGTCTGTGATTTGTTAATACTCCTAAAACTTCTAAGAATTTGTTCTAGAAAAATAATGTAAAATATATTAAATGTTCTTTGTAGGATTACTTATAAAAGCAAAAAGTTGTTTTTTAAAAAAAAAATTTTTTTTTTAATTGTTTTTTGACAGAGAGAGAGAGAGAGAGAGAGAGAGATACAGAGAGAGGGATACAGAGACAGAGAGAGAACTGAACTGGGGGCACTCCCCAGTTCAGCACCCCAGTTCAGCACATGGGACCGCACGGGCCAGGGCCGGGATTCGATCCTTGGTGCTGCAAAGTGAGCGCTTAACCCACTGAGCCATCCCGGCTTCCCTTAAAAGCAAAAACTTGAAGCAACATAATTATCAGGGACACTGTTAAATAATTTATGGTATACCCTTTAATGAAATATTATGTAGAAATAACAGTGATTATAATTAAAGATATTATAGCAACAGAAAAAATGCTAATACTACTATGTTAAAGAAACAAGAGAATATGAAAACTAAGTCAAGATTATAGTATACAAAAATATGTTGATGAAAAATAACTGGAAAAAACTCTAAATTGTTAATATGATTGATTATTTGAGGGTAATAGAATTAAGTTATATTTATAGCTTTTTTTTGGTACCATGGTTATTTTACTTTTAAAATACAATATTAATATTTATATGGGTGTATTCTCTCTCTTTCTGCACACACACAAAACAGTTAGTGTTTCTTCATCAAAGACTCGAAGACCCCTGTGCTGGAAGGCCTCACAGGTATTGCCATCCTGCCCTGGGAGTTCTGGGGGTAAAATGGATTGCTGTCTCTGGCTCCTAGGTCAAACCCTTACAGGTCATTCCCTGTGTAGCCCAATATGACCACGTCCCTAGGCAGAGCATGATACTGCCCCTGCCTCTGGCTGGCTGGCTGAACTCCAACTGTGAATGAAGTTTGGGGAGGTGTCACTTATTTGGCCTCTTGTATTCTTGCTCTAGTTCCAAGCTGTACTATCTGAACCATACTTTATGATCTAGACATACATAAATAATATACCCAAAAAGCCTTCCCCAGTTACTTCTCTCTTGGCGTTAGGTGAACTCTGGACCAAATGTGAAAAGGGACTTCTAGTCCTACATCTCAGGGTGAAGGGAAAATTATTCTGGGCCTTCCTTCTTTTAATGGGGAGCTCCAGGAGAGGCATCACCCTTTCCTGCCTCACAATTCCTGAACGTCAGCATCCAAACAATGGTTATTTGTTTAGGCAGATTGACGCTGCTGTGTAAATTCCAGGAGATACTTAAAAGTCTGAAGGATTCTGCTTAGCTTAGTGAAAATTCTGAGAATGGAAGAACTGGTTGTGACTCATTACCACGAAAGGCTGGGTCCTACAGCCACTAAATTTGTTCCTGCTTGTCTCACACAGGAGATAGGGCTACTGACCTACTTTCAAGAGGACATGCCCTTTATGCTCTGGGGAAGCGATTATTCATATTTTCTTGCCCAGGATCCTTTTAATAAGGCCCTTCTGTAAGAGGGCTACTTGGGCTGTCTTCTGGCTAGACAGCCAGCTTTCCTCTGTGGGAGGCCAACCGGTCCTCCCAATGTTGTATGTGGCAGTGTTAGGGCCACGCTCTTACCTCCTGAACTCAGTGGCCTGGACAGTTCAGGAGGAGGAGGAGGAGGCGGAGAGTGGGCAGCCAGGGCGCTCACCTGCTGGGTGGTGGCCAGACAGTACTCTGCCGTGCTCAGGATGCTGCAGACGAGGCAGAGCTCCTCTACGGTGAACTTAGCTGCTTCTGAGCCCTCCTTTTCCTTGAGGAGGCTGCTGATGGTCAGTCCTCCACCACTGCTTGTGGTTCTAAGGAAAAGGAAAAGGAAAAGGAAAAGGAAAAGGAAGTAGTCAGGCTGGGACGTGTCATTTTCTTTTTGAATTGAAAATGATACATCTTAAGACAAAGAAAAGGGAGGAAGGAAAGGCTGGACATGGCCCAAACAAATCCCCACACAATGAGCCCTTTTCCTATTGACCTCACCTTGACTATCATCTGTTTAAATTCTCTGCCCTTCAGAAATAGGAAGAGACGATTCCAGCAGTGAGCCAGTAATCAGCCATACTCTCTCTGATGACACTGATACTCACAGAGAAGGCTCCTCAGAAGCTCTCTGTTTAGCTTGGGATTTCCTGATCTGTAGAGCTCATTCAGGATCATCTGTAGTGCAAACGCTGCTTCCCCAATTGTTTCTCTCAGTTAAGAAAATTTTGCAAAGGAATTGGAATGCTGTGCTTGTGGAGGGATGCCAAAAAGGGTATGTTAAGACATGGTTCCTGCCCAAAGCCCTAACTGTCTCAAAACAAAAACTAAACAAACAAACAAACAGAAAACAAATGGCATCTCACCCCTTCTTACTGATCTAATCACGTGTTCACCAAATAACAAAACATAGTTATAAAACCTCCTATTTCAACTATCAAGTCTAACTTTTTTAAACACAGAATTCATGACATATACCTTGAAAATAGAAGATTTCTCCTTTTAAAAAAAGGCCTGGTCTTACTAGTAATCAAAGACTTGACACCATCCTAATTTCGAGCACTTACAAGGGTGCTAGGCCATGGGCACTCTTGTTTACTGGTCAGGAGAATTAACTGTACAACTTCTCTGCAGGTATATTTCAGGAGCTTAAAAAAGTGTTCAGACAATTTGAAACAGTACCGGTAGTTCTACTTCTGTTCAAGGATGCTTTGCTCAGTGCTATGTAAAATACCAAAATAGTGAACTCAACCTATACAATCAATTAACAGACTGATCACAAAGGATCTCAGAAGTTAACTGAGGTTCTTGTCCACGTGTGATTGCCATGCTGCCGTTCAGTGTTTTCATGGACAGTCACTGTCATGAGTGCTGACTGTTTTCCGCTGGCCTCCCAGAGCCACCCTCTACGCTTGTCTTCTCTTTTCTATGGTCAGGAGACTGACTTCTACAGAGCTCACATGGGTTCCTTGGCCCTTAGGTCTCCTTTTGGGTTCAGCCAATGGGAGATATCGCGGGAAGTTGGAGAGGTGGAGGAGAGAGAAGCGTGAGGAATGACTAACAGCCTCAGTGTGGTCCTATCAGTGACCGTGGCCCCTGGGACTACAGTTCCTAGGGGGCAACCTGTCATCACAGTCCCAGCTCTCCAGTGAGTTTTGAAGGAGCAATAATTACCCTCTGTATCTGGATGCTTCAGAATCCTGTTGTTCCTTTCACCTTGGCCCCCTTTCTGTGAATAGCTGCTTTAGTAACAACACCCCAGCTCAGTATATCATTCATTTCCTGCTGTGACACTGACTAATACACTCAGGACAATGTTCATAGGATGGTGCTAAGTGAAAGCAGCAGGATATAACACTCTCAACAGTGCAGTCCCACTTCTGTTACACAAACAAAAAGCAAGAATGGAGTAACATACAGCAAAACGCTCAACTTGTTTTCTCTGGGTGGTAAGATTATAGATGATTTTTATTTTCATCTTTGTGCTTTTTTGTGTCTTCTAAACTATAATGAACTTGCATTAATTATTTTTATTATCAGGATAAAAGTTACTAAAAATTAAAAAAAATGTTTTATCATAGTCAAATTCTCATTGGTGAAACATGTTATTTCAAATCACTTGTGGAGGGAACATAAGAATTTTCTTTTCTTTTCTCCAAATAATGTAAGACCCATATGTGTCAAATTTTAGTGACAATGACAGAAATGAATTCCAGAATTGCTGAATATAGCCATGGGGATGATTTATAAATACTAAATTCTTAAGTATTATTTTAGATCATATACTATTACAATCAAAATTGCTAGTTATAACCGAAATATTGCTAAAGCTCTAGCTGAACAATCCATTTAAGTAATAAGCAATATTCCAATGCCCCAATGAATATAGTGAAGTCACTGTAATTAAGAGCTAGGCTAGGCATTCCCCTTCCCCCAAATCCTAGCACAGACATGTAACTGTTCTCGTTACATTGACAATGGCTGGATTTTTTCCAGACAGCCATCTTATAATGGACTGACTCCCTTGCATCCACTGTGGTAAGATCTGACATACACTGGCAGCCACTGTGGGCATTTCCTCTAGGGGTCTTGATCCAGCTGCAGGATCCCATTTAGAGAGGAAGTAGTCTAGGCCCTTGGAAACTCAATAAGGCTCTTTTCCTCCTTTTTTACTCTTAGCAGGTCAGCAAACAAATTCAGAGTGGATTTCCTTACAGATACCCATATTTAGGTATGTTTAGAATCTTACTTTACCACTCAGACCAGGAAAAACAGAACTCACTTGGGCAAGTTGCCAGAGAGGATTTTCCAGGCATATTCTCGAAGGTACTTCTGGAAAATGGTGGTCAGAGCGATCATAGGCTCCCCAGTACTGAGCTGGGAGCACTGCACCATGCACTTCTTGTAGTAGACAAACAGGTCAGCACAGCTGGGGAGCACAGCACCCCCTTCATCAGTGTTGGGCTTAGGTGGCCCCTGGGCTTTGAAATCGGCCACAAACCGATCTATCAGCTCTCCAAGGTTTCTAGGAGGAAGAAACATTATTTTATTTCAAGAAAGAGAAAGCAAATAAATGTGTCTGACTGCTGTGAGTAAATTATTCCTGATGCATTTTATTTACATTTAAAATTGGACCCGTTCTTATCAATATCATCATTAACCACCCCCATTACTCCTACAATGACAGCGGCAATGAAATGTGGCATTTGTGTGCTGCTCCATACTTTTCAAACATTTCATAATTACATTTGGCCCCAAACCCCTTGTGAGGGAGATAAAATATTGAAAAAATTAAGAGATGAAAAAATTAAGGCCTACAAAGTCTGTCACACAATTTATTGTCAAAGCTGAGCTCAGATGCCACCACTTCAGTGCATCTCTGGTCCCACTACTACCGGTATATTAGTACCATCTCCCCTTTATGCAAATGAAAACCTTAAATGATAGTGATCATTTTCTGAGCACTTAGGATGTATCAGGCACTATGTCCACATTTTGTAATGAACTTCATTACATGTCAATAAACTTCACATAATCATCACAATAATTTTATGAAGTAGATACTATCCTCATTTTTAAAAAAAGATTTATTTTGGGGGAAGCCGGGGTGGCTCAGTGGGTTAGGCGCTCACTTTGCAGCGCCGGGGACCGGGGATCGAGTCCCGGCCCCGGCCCGTGCGGAACCATATGCTGAACTGGGAGCTCCCCCAGTTCAGTTCTCTCTCTGTATCTGTCTCTGTAGCTCTCTCTCTCTCTGTCAAAAATAACTAAAAAAAAAAAAAAGATTTGTTTTATTGTTTTTGACAGAGACAGAGAGACAGAGAGAAGGGGGAGGGCCCAGAGCAGTCTTCATAGTTGTAGGTCATCAGTTGGTTTTTTTTTAGTGATTATAGATTTTATTTATTATTGTTAAATTTATTGGGGTGACATTAATTGATATCAATTACATTGTTTCCAGGTGTACAATGTCATCAGTTTTTGACATGGTTTCATTCCACACAGGTGGGCAGAGGGCCGCACAGGGCGGGAACAGGGCTGGGGGCCTCCCACATGGGAGGCACACCCCCTCGAGCCAGGGGCCAAACTAGGGGGCCAGAACCAAACTGGGGGTCTCCCACATAGCAAGCACCCCCAGTCCAGCACATTAGTCCACACAGGCCAGGGCTGGGATTCGGTCCTCGGTCTCCAGGGCTGCATAGCGAGTGCTTAACCTGCTGAGCCATCCTGGCTCCCCCTACCCTCATTTTCAAAAAGCAAAGTGCAGAAAAGTTAAGGACCTTGCCCAAGGTCATAGAGCAAGAAAGTGAGGGAGACAGGATTCAAAACCAAGCAGCCTGGCTCCAAACCTCATGCTTCTATCCACTCTACCCTGCTACCTCCTAAAATACAAAAGGTTATGATGTCAGCAAGTATCATTAACCTAACTGCCCATGACATACATGCCTAAACAAACAGAAATTGTAAAGAATTCTAGTGCTTTCTTTCTCCTTTAATGCAGTGTTTTCCTTAAAACTTCCAGAGTCAGAGGTATAAAAAAATCTTAGGAGAAGAGAGAGCATGAGCAGCTCCATTCTTGCCCCAGGTCACGAAGGTGTTGGTGGCTGCAATTTTCCTCCCATTTCCCATTCAAACATCACTGAATTTGCCTCAGTCACAATGAGTCATCACTAGTTAGAATCCAGCAGGGCTATACTGACTGTTCCCTGCACAGTTGTGCTGTATGAAAAATGGGAGGGTCCCCAGCCCTCTTGACATTTTGCATCTTTTTAGGTGGCTCTCTAAGGCTACAGAAATCCAGCTGTGTTTTAAAAATGTATTTATATAACAGCCAGGAAGAAAAAGACAAGAATGACACACAGCATCAATTAGCAGGACTAGGAGAAAATTGACATTTTACTCAAGAGCTTTTGTGATTGAAGTTTATTTTATCCAGCTGTAGTCATTCTTCCTTCAAAGAACTTCGGGCCTACGCTAGGTCTTTGTCGGTGGGGACAGTCAGCAAGCAGGGAAGACCCTCCAGGGTCACCACCTCCATTCCTCTTGCCTTGACCTTTCCAGTTAATGTCCCACCTCTCCTTCAGTGACCCTATGCTCCAGCCAGACTCACCTCACCTGCCCCCTGTGCTGTCTCCCCATCCCTGATTCTGCTTTGCCTAGAGGCCTCCCCCCTCCCCAAGATGCTCTCTCATCACTTCTCTACTCATCCTCTGAGCTCAGGATGCACCCAGACAACTCCTACTTCCACCAATCCTTTATTCCCATTTCAACTTCTGTCATCTGTAACACACTGACACTTTATTTTTTAACACATTAATATACAGTGTAAAGATATCTAATATTCAAGAAACATGTTGGCGGTCTCCCATCTGGGTCCATGTCGGCAATGTTCATCAATAATCACAATCTTTTTCACTGATCTTTGGTGTAATTTCAGAATCCTTCTCAAGATAACACTCTAGCCAGCCACCTCTAATAAGCTTAAGGTGAAACCTGCCTGCTATATAGTAATGGAATCTTCTTCACCAGTCAAGAATTAACTATCCAGCAAAATTAACCTTTAGATATGAAGGAGGAATTAAGGCCTTTACAGATATACAGAAGCTGAGGGAATTCTCCAGCTCAAAACCGGCACTCCAAGAAATACTAAAGGAGGCTATCCGACCTGAATCAAGAAATCAAAATAAATGGAGAAAAGTTGGGACAACAAAAAAATAAAAAGGAAAGAA
>PVKE010053081.1:0-10150 GCA_004027555.1 Craseonycteris thonglongyai
TTTTTTTTTTTTTTTTTTTTTTTTTTTTTTTTTTTTTTTTTTTTTTTTTTTTTTAGTATTTTTTATTGCTTATTTTTTACTGAACTTATTGGGGTGACATTGGTTAGTAAAATTATATAGGTTTCAGGTGTACAGTTCCATAATACATTATCTATGTGTTGCATCGTGTGCTCACCTCCCAGAGTCAGTTTAGTATTGTCTTTATTACTTCTTTTATTCTGCTTTCTTTAGGTTTAATACTTTTTTTTCTAGTTTCTTAAGGTAGAAGCTTAAATAATTTATTTGAGTCTTTGATACTTTCTAATATGAGTATTTAATGCTATAAGTTTTCCTCTAAGCATTATTTTAGCTGCATCCTACAAATGTAGATAAAGTGAACTATGATATGTAATTCAAAGTATTATCAGAGTGCAGAGAAAAGAGCTTAGGGATGTTGAGAGAGGCACCTGAGCTGGGCTTTGAGGGATTTTTTTTTTTTTTAATTTAATCCAGAGAAGAAGATAGGAACATTTTAAGCCAAAAGAACAATAAGCGAGGATTCACGAACTGACCTTTCTCTTACAAAGTGCGCTAAGGAATATTTCATAACTATAGTTTACAGATAGGGCATTTCTTTAAAAAGCAGGGACAAAGCTAATCATTTCCATAAACCAAAAGTGATGATGGGACTGAAAGTTTGTTTGGATCTTGAGGTCATCCTCTTAGCTGATACCATGTCAAAAGAGAATGACATTGGTTCATTAGAGAGTCGAAAAAGGACCGTCATGTGAAGTTCTTGGATATTGATTAGAATAAAGGCAAAATGACGTCCAAATGGAAGCAAGAAGGCAGTGGCCTGGTTATAACTCTTAGATATGGGTACAAAGTCATTAAGATATATTCCTTTATCAAAGAGATATTACTTGGAAGCTCCATCTACTTCTACAGCTATGGGATCTTTCTCTTTTAATAGTTTCTTACTCTCTGTAGCAGGTATTATTGATTGGCTTACTCAACATCTTTTCTCAATATCATTTTATTGCATTTTTTTTTAAACATTTTTTTAAAACTATTTTTAAGAAATTCTCTTCTTTTTTTTAAAATATTTATTTATTTATTTTTATTGTTTTTTGACACAGAGAGAGAGAGATACAGAGAGAGAACTGAACTGGGGGAGCTCCCAGTTCAGCATATGGTTCCGCACGGGCCGGGGTTGAGATTCGATCCCTGGTCCCCGGCGCTGCAAAGTGAGCGCTTAACCCACTGAGCCATCCCGGCTTCCCCTATTGCATTTTTTAAAACACAAGTTTTGGGAGTGCTGGGATAGCTCAGTGGTTGAGCCCTTGCCCACTGTAAACCCATATGCTGAACTGTGGGAGCAGTTGGTAAATGCCAGAATGACACAGAAGCGAAGGTTCTTTTCTCCCATGTGGGTGTCCCCCAGTTCAGTTCCCACCCTGCCCTGCATGCCCCCACATCCACCTGTGTGGAATGAAACTATGTCACAACTAATGATATTCAACTATGGAGACTGCTCCGGGCCTCTCTCTCACTTCTCTTTCATCTTCTCTCAAACAATAAAATAAATCTTAAAAAAATAAAATAAAAATAAAACATAAATGGTGGAAAACAAAACTCAAATCTTTTTGCATTTAGAATTTGGCTATGTGGTATGATGCTGGCCGATAAAATGTAGGTGCAGTTTATGGCGAGGACTTCCTAGTTCATTAAAAAGGCAAAGCCTTGAGAAACAGCTTTTATCTTTCTCGTTATGTCCATCCCATTTCTTCCTATTTGGGTTTTGAAGACACTGCCTGGAGTTGCGATAACCGTCTTTTGACCATGAAATTTAAAACTACACACCAAAAATGGCAGTCCAGGAGACAAAGTAGTCCAGGTACACTACCTATCTCCATGTTCTTTCTTTGCATTCATGTTGTCACTTGCAACAAATGCATTCATAAATGATGCAACCTATTTGCAATAAACCAAAAATTGGCATAGGGATTCTGTAAGTCCAGTTTTTCATATTCTTTCTTTCCTGAGCTTCTAAAATATCAGCCTCTCTTGGTTTTCCTCCTGCATTACTGGTTACTTTTTCTCAGTCTCTTTGCTCATCTTTCACTCCACCTGGCTTCTATTTATGTTGGAATTCCCCAAGGCTAAGTCTTTGAACTGCATTTCTTTTTTCTTTTGGGCTCCTCTGTCTTCATGGCTTCAAATATCATCTATATACTGGCAACTCTTAAATGTGTATTTCCAACCCAGTGCTCTCTCCTGAACTAGAGATTCACATATCCAACTGCCTACTCAACACCTTCATTTGGATGTCAAGTAGTGACCTCTTAATTTCAAAATTTGTCTCCTACTTTGTCCCTCAAGCTTGATCCACCCACAGTCACCCTCATCTCAGCTAATGGCAACTCTAAGCTTCTAATTGCTTATGCCGCAAATCTTGGAGTCATCCTTGACAAGTCTCTCTCTCTTTCTCACACTGCACTAAATCTGTAAAGACTTTGGTTCTACTTTAAGCATATCCAAAACGTATTTGGAAACTGACCACTCCTAACTGCCTCCATTGCTACTATCCTGGACCAAGCCACCATCAGCTTTCATGTGGATTACTGCAGTAGCTTCCTAAGATGTCTACATTGCTTTGTTCTTTCCCCTCCTCATAATAGACTATTGTCAATATAGCAGCCAGAGTAATCTTTTTAAAATGAAGTCAAATTGTGGTCATGCCTTTGCTCAAAACCCTGCAATGGCTCTCCATTGTACTTAGAGTAAAACATAAAATATGTAAAATTGCTGTCAAGGCCTTTCAAGATCCAGCCTCTGTCACATTTTCTTCTTCATTCTCCCCTCTGCTTACTCCCTTTCAACTTGACTGGCCTCATTGCTGTTTCTGGAACACAATAAAGACACACCCATGTTATGACCTTTGAACTGGCTATTTCCTTTGCCTGAATGCTCTTCCCCTAACTATGCTTGGATAGCCCCTCACTTCATTTGTCTGTTCAAGCTCATCTTTTCCATGAGGCTGACCCTGACTGCTGTATTTAATATTAACGTTAGTACCATCCACCCCATCCCCATGCTGGACCCCTCCTCTAGTACTTGCTTCCCATTTGCCAGTGCTACTTTCTCTCCCCTCTCCCCCATTTATAAACTTCTAAGTTACTGCATAGTTATCAATGTGCTGTTTTCTGTCTCTTCTACTAGAATGTAAACTACACGATGACAATATTTGTGTTTGTTTTCTTCACTGACATATCCCTCGGGCCTAGAACAGTGCCTAGTCTTGAGTAAGTGCTCAGTAAATATTTGTTACAGGATTGAATGAATCACACATCCATAGAGGAAGGAGTTCCGAGAACTTCAGGGCAGCAGACTAATAGAGAAAGCAACATTCAAGTCTCTGGTAACTCCCCAGGCTAGACTAAAGCTCCTGCCCATGTATGTCAATCCAAAATGTCTATGGAAAAAAAAGGGACAACTATTATACTAGTGAATTTACAGGATGTTTTTAGCAGGGACATGTCTGAAAAGTGCTGAAAAATGTTTAAATAGAGCCCCTGAAGCTAGAAAAATCAAACATTCTGTTGAATGCACTAATTTGTTATTATAACATCTCTTTTAGACTTATGGGAAAAATTATACACCTTATTTTAAATAAAACCCAGAGTTTTCCTAGTAAACTGTCTAAGCTTAGAATGAGGTGAAAGGAAGACAAGCCAGAAGCAGGCAAATTTCTGGTCCTGAGCACTGATGGAATTAAGCACATGGGTGGTCTTGGGCGGTGGCTATTTTTATAAGAAACACACATGTATTTGTAGAACTTGAGGTGAATTTCTCAGAAATACTGACTTTTAGCTCACTAAGAATGAGCATTTGTTCCACTTCTGGTATGAATAAGCAACCACTTTTTAGTCTCAATTCCTCTTCAAATTCTGGACTCTGGTTAGGTTTTGATGGGGGCTACTTGGCAAAGAACCCAGTCCATCTATAGAGGCATGATTCAGCGTGATGTACAGCTTACAATAGTCTGTATTATGATTATACTACAGCTGAGTGCTGGCCACTTGATAGAGCTCCTCTATATGAATGAAATTCTCTATCCCTGTAGCTCTATGTCGGGTGGGGAGCAGGGAACACTCACAGAGTGCCTCCCTAAATTTTGCACCCTAGGCGCCTTTCTTACCTCACCCTGAATGTGGTCCTGCTGTGATCTGTTCTCATTCTGAACCAAGTGGAGTTAGCATTAATATTCCAGGATATCTAGAATTTCCTCCTGTTGAATTCCTTTAAATAGAGTCACCATCTTGATCCTGATACTCTCTGAAATGTTATGGACAAGGCTTTTCTTATTAGCATCTGAAACTATGGAGGACTCTGTGGACACACTGTTATTTCTTGGAATAACAACAATACCATTTTGATGCTAGAAAAGGCCATTTTTATTCTATTTGCCCCTCCTAACCCACAGATTATCTTCCCTTCCTTCCCCAAACATCATGAATTCACTTTTGTTGCCAAATCATTGTTTAGAACAACAATCATTAAGAGCTTGGTGGGAAGTTTTTATAAACTAGCAAATGAACTGAAACAAAAATTTAATGGTCAAGTTCTGTTTAGATGAACTCCTGAAGAGTTCTAACTAGAACAATCATAAATCCAGTCTTGTTTTTTATGCATTTGGAATTCCTTTTTACTGATTTTTTTTTTCCAAATACAGACTTTAATTATGATATTGCATTAGATAAGACCAACCAATCCAACTCCTTGTAGTTCTATATCTGTTGCTTTCGTCAGATCAGATGAGTTTATCTGGGTTATAAGAACCCCACACTTGAACAGAGATGATGCTCCATAAGTATGAGTCATTGACTATATTATCAGAAAAAAAGCAGAAGTTGATTTTGTTGGGGAAAGGCACTAGCAGAATAGATTCTTCAGGGCTAACCATAATAAACATGCTTATAATTTGCCAAGGTTGTTATCACATATCTTAAATAAGCTTCATGATATCCACTTAAAGTTATTATTTTTTTAATTGTTAAATTTATTGGTGTGACATTGGTTGGTAACAATTAGATTGTTTCCAGGTGTACAATTCTACATTACATTGTCTATGCATTCCATTATGTGCTCGCCACCCAGAATCAGCTCTCTTTCCATCACCATATATTTGATGTCCCCTCCCTATTCCCCCTCCCCTCCCCCCTTACACCTTACCCTCAGGTAACCACCAAATATTGACTATATCCATGAGTTTTTGTTTCTTTGTTACTTTCAGTTTTATATTCCACCCATAAATGAGGTCATATGGTTCTTGATTTTTTTAGTCTGACTTATTTCGTTTAATAAGGTGGTTGCAAGGTCCATCCATGTTGTCATAAATGGCTGTAGTGTATTTTTTCTTATTGCTGAGTAGTATTCCATTGTGTAAATGTACCACAACTTCTTTACTCAGTCATTTATCAGAGAATACTTTGGTTGTGCTCATGACTTGGCCACTGTGAACAGTGCTGCGATAAACATTGGGGTACATATATTTTTGCAAATTAAGGTTTTCAAGTTTTTGGGGTAGATACCTAGGAGAGGGGTTGCTGGGTCACATGGCAATTCCATTCCTAATTTTTTGAGGAATCTCCATACTGCCTTCCACAATGGTTGTACCAATTTACATTTTCACCAGCAGTGTATGAGGGTTCCTTTTTTCTCCACAGCCTCTCTCCAGCACTTGTTGTTCCTTGTCTTGTTGATTATAGCCATTCTAACAGGTGTGAGGTGGTATCTCATTGTGGTTTTAATTTGCATCTCCCTAATTGATAGTGATGTTGAGCATTTTTTCATGTATCTGTTGGATATTTGTATGTCTTCATGGGAGAAATGTCTGTTCAGATCTTGTGCCATTTTTTAATTGGATCATTTGTTTTTTGTTGTTGAGTTGTATGAGTTCTTCATACATTTTAGATATTAGCCCCTTACCGGAGGCATTGTTTGCAAATATTTTCCCACAATTGGTTGGTTGCCACTTTACTTTGTTGATGGTTTCCTTTGCTGTGTAGAGGCTTTTCAGTTTAATATAGTCCCATTTATTTATTTTTGCTTGTACTTCTCTTGCCTTTGGGGTCGTTCATAAATTGCTCTCTGAACCCAAGGTCTATAAGTTTAGTACCAATGCATTCTATACAGTTTATTGTTTTGGATCTTATGTGGAGGTCTTTAATCCATTTTGAGTTAATTTTGGTATATGGTGACAACTCACAGTTCAGATTCATTCTTTTGCATGTGGTTTTCCAATTTACTGAAGAGGCTTTCTTTTCTCCATTGTATATTTTTTGCGCCTTTGTCAAAGATTATCTGTTCATATATTTGTGGGTTTATTTCTGGGTTTTCAATTCTGTTTCATTGGTCTGTATGTCTATTTTTCTGTCAATACAAAGCTGTTTTGATTATTGATGCTTTGTAGTATAGACTGAAGTCAGGGAGCATGAAGCCTCCAGGCTTATTCTTTTTTCAGAGGATTGTTTTGATGATTCGAGGTCTTTTGTGGTTACATTTGAAACTGATTATTATTATTTTTTTTATCTATTTCTTGAGAAAATGCCTGTGAGATATTGATGGAAATTGCATTAAATCTGTATATTGCTTTGGGTAATATGACCATTTTAACTATGTTGATTCTTCCAATCCATGAACACGAATATCTTTTTATTTCTTTGTATCTTCTTCAATTTCTTTTAATAGTGTTTTATAGTTTTCTGTGTATAAATCCTTTATGCTCTTTGTTATGTTTATTCCTAAGTATTTTATTTTTTTTGTTTTGATTGCAAATGGTATCGTTTTTCTCATTTCTTTTTCTGAAGTTTTGTTGTTTGTATATAAAAACGTTGTGCATTTTTGTACATTGATTTTGTATCGTGCAACTTTACTGTATTTATTTATTATTTGTAATAGTTTTCTGGTGGAGTCTTTAGGGTTTTCTACATAAAGGATTGTGTCATCTGTAAAAAGTGACAATTTAATTTCTTCACTCCCAATTTGGATACCTTTTATTTCTTTCTCCTGCCTGATGGATATGGCTAGAACTTTCAGCACTATATTGAATAGCAGTGGTGACAGGGGACATCCCTGCCTTTTTCTTGATTTTAGAAGAAAAAGTTTCAGTTATTCCACATTCATTATAAAATTCACTGAGGGTTTGTCATATGTAGCCTTTATTATGTTGAGGTACTTTCCTTTTAGATCTATTTTATTAAGTGTTTTGATCAGAAATGGATGTTGTATCTTGTCAAATGCTTTTTCTGCATCAATTGATAGAATCCTATGGTTTTTATTTTTCATTTTTTTTATGTGGTGTATCACATTGATTAAATTGCATATGTTGAACCATCCTTGTGCCCCTAGAATGAATCCCACTTGACTGTGATGTAGAATCTTTTAAATAAATTGTTGTATTCTATTTGCTAGTATTTTGTTTTTGCATCAGTGTTCATCAGAGATATTGTTCTATAGTTTTCTTTTTTTGTGACATTCTTGCCAAGCTTTGATATTATGGTAATGTTGGCCTCATAGAATAAGTTGGGAAGAATTGACTCTTCTTCAATTCTTTGGAAAAGTTTGTGGAGGATAGGTGGTAGTTCCTCTTTTCTTGTCAGGTAAAATCCTTACTGAGACCATCTGGTCATGAACTCTTGTTTTTGAGAAGGTTTTGGATGATTGTTTGAATTTCCTTACTGTTGATTGGTGTGTTTAGATTACCCAGTTCTTCTTGATTCAGTCTAGGTAGACTATATGTTTCTATAAACTTGTCCATTTCTTCTAGGTTGCAAAATTTGGTGGCATATAGGACTTCATAGTATTTTTGTATCATCCTTTGCTGGGTACAAGATTCTTGCCTGGTAATTTTTCTCCTTTAATATTTTGAATACTTTATTCCACACCCTTCTGGCTTGTAAAGTTTCTGTTAAGAAATCTGATGATAATCTGATGAGTTTTCCTTTATAGGTTATGGTGTTCTTTTTTCTGGCTGCCTTGAGAATTCTTTCTTTGTCTTTGACCTTTGACATCTTCAGTATAATGTGCCTTGGAGAGGGTTTGCTAGGATTCAAGTAGCTAGGGGTCCTGTTTCCTTCTTAAATTTGAGGTTCCAGTTCTTTCCATAGATTTGGGAAGTTCTCATCTACTATTTGTCTGAGCAAATTCTCTGTACCCATCTTGTCCTCTGCTCCCTCCAGAATACCTATTATTGTTATGTTATTTTTTCTACACTTGATCTTAGCCAAAAGGCCGAGAAGCAAAAGTTATTTTTGCTAGTGGAGTTAGATAATTCTTGTAGATATCTTTATTTCTTTTAGCTCTTTAGCCTCTCTCTTCTTCCTTCTGTGACATATCCAAATTTCTGTCTTTGATTTCACTAATTCTTTCCTCCATCTGTTCCGCTCTGCTTCCTATGCTAGCTATTTCATTTTTCATTTCTCTTATTGTGTTGTTTATCTCCAGAATTCCTATTTGCTTCTTTTTAATAGATTCAATTTCCTTTCTGAGATTACTTAGCTCCCTCTGTGTACTCCACCAATTTCCTTTGATCTCTTTTAGTGTTTTCAGAATTGCAGTCTTGAATTCTTCATCATTTAGCTAATATGTTTTCATATCTTCAAGTTCCTTTTCTGGAGATTTTTTATTTTATTTCTGAGCACTTTTATTCACAAAGGTTTTTACTGGTGTTGGAGCATTTCTTTCCCTGGACATGAGGACTTTTCCCCTAGTAGATGTGAAGAAATCTTTCCTTTACTTCCTAATTGGTGTTGCTGCAGTGTCTTATAATATTTTCTGTTGGTTATTTGGCTTTCCCATAGTGGGAGACTTCCTAGAATGTGGGCATCTCTTTGACTCAGTCACCTTGGTCTCTATATGCCTCCTCTTTGGGATGATATAGTGGGCGATGGTATTCTATGCCTCTGAGGTCCCACTGCAGTCAGAAGCTGCCACACCTGTGCTTCACAGTTTTCCTAGATCCCTCTGCTGGCTTCAGCAGGAAGAGTGAGGGCAGGGTTTGTTGGGAAAGGCACAGGTCTGATCACGTCACAGGGTAATGCTGGCTTCCCAGCAGCAGCTCACCAAAGGCAGGCTCTGGGTGAGGACTGCGGGCGAGCCCTGGGAGACAGCAATGGGGAGCAGCCAGGCTCCTTGTCCCAGACGACGCAGTGCTCCGGTTGGGGCCTCACCTCATTGAGGGCCACTCTGCGTCTCAGCCACCAACACACTGCTGGTGTCAGCGCTCCAGCCACTGGAACACTTGCCTCCAGCTCCAGTTGCCAGCCTCACGCTCTGTGGGCCCCCAGCTCCTGCCACCGGACTCAAGTGCTGGCAGCCGGATCTTAACTAGGGTCACCGGCACTGATCTCTGGCTTCTGCTAGCGCCTCGCTCCGGCCTCCTGCCCTGTGCTCTGGCCACCCTCACCGCTCCCGGGCTGCTCCCCCTACCCACCCACCGGGGCCTCTCACCACCGTCAGCCGCGCCCGCTTTTTCCATCCACCCCACGCTCTGGCGTCTGCGCCTCCGCCTCTGTCTGCTCCAGGCCTCCAACCGGCGCAGAGTCGTTCTGCTCCTGGACCCGCGACCCGAGCTCCCACCTCCGTCATTCTCTCCTCTGCTGAACTTGGGTCAGCCTCCGGGTCATCACTGGGTGGGTCTCTGCGATGGGTCTCCACACGGCTCCCTTTTCTCTCTCATTCGTCTTTGTTTCTCCAGCTTTGGGAATTTTCTTGTGATGAGTGGGTCCCTCACCCATGGCTGCATGTTGCTTAGGAATTCTCTGGTTGGATTTTAGTTGTTTCATTTGTTGTTCTTTCCAGGAGAGGTTTCAAGAGCTCCTCTCACACCACCATCTTGACGTCTCCATCACCCTTGCCTATCTCCTAGCTGTCTGTCCTAAAAAACTGTGTCCATCTATTCACCCGAACCATGATCATAGTGCTGGTACACACTAGGATCTTATTTAAGGTGACCAGATGTACCGCTTTTGGTGGGACAGTCCCGATTTTTAATAATTTGTCCCGTGTCCCGCAGCATTTTAAAAATGTCCCGATTTTTGGAAAGAATGCACGACAAGCTAGGGAACGGCGGGAGATAGACCAAATTTTTAATCAAGAACCCCCTCCC
>PVKE010053082.1:0-10134 GCA_004027555.1 Craseonycteris thonglongyai
CTCCTGTCAGCGAGCCGGGACGAGGTGTCACAGAACCGGGCTGGGGTGTCACAGAGTCGGGATGAGCTGTCACAGAGCCTGGCTGGGATGTCACCGATACGGGATGGGAGGTCACAGAACCAGGCTGGAGTGTCACAGAGCCTGAGCCATGCTCCCTAGACCCCCAGCACTGCACAGCGCCGGCCCTCACCTCCAGACCCACGGCTCCCACGTGCCGGGCCCTTCTAGGGGCGGGGGGGGGGGAGGGGGCGGGGGCTGGGCCTCCCGTCCCTCCCCCATGGGAGCCGGGGCTGCTCTTCCAGCTTGGCTTCCGTGCAAGCTCGGCTGCTCAGGGTTTGGCCTGGAAAGGGGAAGAAAAGCCGTTCTGTTCATTTATGAATCTGTTTGTTCACTCTTTAACTTGCAAGATATTTATGGCACATCTGGAGCCACGTTCAGTCTCAAGCAGCTGCCTGGTCGTCTGCCACGTCTCAGGCCGTGGTCGCCGGTCATGTCCAGCGTCTCGTGGGACTGGAAGCCACGGCCCCACAGGCAGCTGCCAGGAGTGAGCTGTGTCCTGCCTGCATGAGCCCCCCGTGTGTCCCGGCCACGAGCACCCTTCCTCCCCAAGCTGCGCGTGGCCTGTGGAGCCCGTGGCCCGGGCCTGGCTGAATCAGGGTGTGCTTCCCATATGGGAGTCCCTCCGTTTGGCCTTTGCCTGTGGTTTGGCTCCAGGTTCAAGACTTGTTTTCTTCTGCCTTGCGAATCTTCATGGAGTGTCATTCTGCAGCCTCATGTCTTCCCCAAAGGACGGTGCTGTTATAAGGAAGAAAGGCTCTGGATGTAGTGTAGGACAGGCATGAGGGTGGCAGCAAGATTGATTCTCATCACATGCTGTATATAACTCTGAAATAAAGGCCCCTTTTCCTTCTTCCAACAAACCACCACCTTCATTAAGGGTAATGGGTGCCCTTATAATAAACTCTCATTCTATGACCCAACTCCTGTATCAATGGATTGACGGAATGGTGAAGGCAGCATGAGCCTGGACACTGTTTCCCATTAATAACAATAACATGGGAAAAGTAAATGACCTTGTTAGAGTGCTGAAAATTTCCTTTTGCAAAAATATATTGTAGAATTCAGTAATGGCACCATGCAATGAATGAATATATATATATATATATATAGTCTTTCTCCACTGTTAATGAAAAAGTTGTTTGGAACATTTGTGTTAGTACTTCAAATGAAGAAACATTATTCTTTAAATTCTTCAACTGAATAAATTACTAGGAATGCTTCTCTTAGCCTAATGTCACAGTTGTGCAATTGTGGACCTTCTTCTGCTCAAGAAAATAATTGGCTTTGATTTTTATAAAGACAATTTATTGAAAAGACAGAGGCTAATAAATTTTCTGGTAATAAAATCTGTAAAACTCTTCTACTCCAGTTCTCCCCAGGGTCTTGATGTTTTAATAAACACTGTTGTTTCCATAGAACTGCACTGTTGTGCAGCTATAGAAAAATAAGTTTCTTTCCTAAAATGTATAATCAATCAGTGATTCATATGTTATTGGCACAGACAAGACTTGAACTATATTTGTCTAACTTATACTATCTCCACAATGTTATCATGCCTGCCTATATACTAAAATGTTATATAAGAACTTATCTGACTACTGACAACCCATTTTATATGAGGCTCCCAAAGGAAAGAATCCCATACAAAAATTCAAGAATTCAAGTGGAGTCAAACTTCTTAAGTGTCATAATGGAGGCTAGAGATCAGTGTTCCAATGTCTAAAAAATCACTTCCTAGTATTTACTTCATAAAATTATTTTCTAAGATTCTATAGCAGCCCAACTATTGGTTAGATGTGAAGATATATACATTTTCAACAGTTTTTGTGCATCCTCTTGAGAAGGTAAAATAAGACAACAAATAAGACAATTATTAACATCAAGGGATACATGTGCATACAAGTCTACTGCATAGTTTAGGTTTCAATAGCATATACAAGGCCTTACTAATGTAAACACTGAATTTTGAACTAGCCAACATTACAATATAGCTCTTCTGAGAGAATGAGGGATGGAAAGTATCCAAGAGTATATGTACATACTAGTGAATGTTTGTGGTAGGGATGGGTTAAGGGGAAAATAAACTAAATCAGTTATTTAAAATACTATCATCTCTCATAGGAAGCAGTCAATAAATAATGCTTAAGACTGAAAATTAAGAAGTAACAATTAAATCTTACTCAAATGTTAAAAAAATGTTTAAATTTCTGAAAATAGTTGTTTGTGAATGTGGTTAAAAAGCAAGAGCACAGGGAATTGTGCACTTTTTAAAACAAAGCATTGGTTTATAATTTGGTTTTTCAAAATATATGATTTAAAATAAAAGACACTAATTGATGAAAGAAGAAAAATAAGGGAGGGAGGGAGAGAGGGAGGGAGAGAGGGAGAAAAGAAAGAAGAAAAAGAAAGGGCAGTTGCTCTCCAGGTGTCCATGATTTAATAGAAGACATAAAGTAATAATTTGATAAGTAATATTAGAGACATGTGCAAGATGTTTGAGGGAACATAAGATGGTACATTCATTCTACTTTGGGCAGAAGGAGGTAGTGAGAAGCTGCACAAATTCGACCATCTTTGGTTAGATACTCAAGTTTTTAATTTTTGGTTTTCCGGTCGGAATAAGAAAAAGATATTCTAATCTAGAAAAAAAAATAGCATTAGCAAAGGCATGAAACATGAAACTAATTTCAATTCTCATGAACTCTATATCATTAATTATGGTGGCTAGGCTATACTGTAATCCAGAGGAATGGCAGTTGATAGGGCTAGAGGGTTTATTTGGTGCAGATTGCAGAAGCCTTATATATCAGTCTATGAGAAGATATTCTTAAGGTCACAAATCCAAGCAAATATGGTAAATAACATCAGCACTTATCCAGTGGTTTAGTCCACAACTCAGGCATCCATGTGTCTTAACCCACATTTCTTTTAAGAATTTATTTTATTGACATTGAGAGATATAGAGAGACAGAGACAGAGAGAGACAGAGAGAAGGGGTGGGCCCAGTGTAGTCTCTATAGTTGACAGCATTTGTTTTCTATATAGTTTCACTTCACAGGTTGACACAGGGCTACGCAGGGCAGGAACTGGGCTGGGAGCCTCCTGCAAAAACCCAGGCAACAACGGAACTGGGGGCACACCCCAGCTCAGCATATGGGTCTGCATGGGCCAGGGCTGGGATTTAATTCTTCATCCCCAGGTCTTCAATTCTTGGTCCCCATGTCTTCAAAGCAAGCACTGAATCCACTGAGCCATCCCAGCTTTCCCAACCCACATTTCTTATAATCAACTGTCACTTATTTAAGTGTATAAATGCTGTGAGCAAGAGGAGCCAGGAACTATTGTGCAGTGCATTATGTATATGACTGTATGGAATAGGCTTGTTCACCTTAGTCCAAATTCCTACCATTTCCTATCTGTGCTCTCACAAAAACTTTCTTACTAGTCTCTAGGGATGCCTTATTTTATTCCATTATCCACTGGTAGCTAGAGTAATCTCATAAAAATGCAAATTAGACTGTGTCAACCCTCTTATTTAGAATAACATTGCAGTGATTTCTTCTTTCTCTTAAGGTAAAAACTAATGTCCATAATTCCATCCTTACAATTGTGTAGGGTCGTGTCTGAGCATCATCTCAGTAATGTCCCTCTATGGCATGAGGCCACTTCCTTTGTCCAGCCACAATGACCTCTTACAGTAATTTTAACCTCACATGTGCTTTCCACCACTATGCCTCTGCATATAATACACCTTCTGCCTTTAACTCTCTCATCCAGTATATCCCACCAATTCCATCACCATTTTTACATTTGTCTAATAAACTTCTGCTTATCCTTCAGATGTGTACCTTCAGGATAACATGAGTATATTGTTTGAGGCACTGATTATTATTAAAATTTGAAAATTATTTGTAAGAGTATCTGACTAAAGCCTATCTTCTCTTCTAGACTATAAGTTCAATGTCAGACGAAACTATATCTACATCAGTAAATATTTGTTTAATTCATAAATGAATAAATAGCATACTTACTGAAACCTATAAGAATATTATAAATGTTTATGAAACAATATATTTTTACACAGCAACAGTTCCAGAAAAAATGGCTTTCTGATGCTATGACTATAATCTGAACTGACAACTTGGCCTGAAATAGTGCTGATATGCAAAACACATAACAATACAAATATAAACATTAGATATAATTGTAAGTGAGCTCTGAACTGGTACACCTAATATTTTATGTCACCTAAAAGATGCAGATTTATTATATTTCAGGTGGCCACCACTAATACACTATTATTCTTATTTTTAACTGTTTAAAGTTCAGCATCACACTAAAAATAGTTTCTTAGGAGTTTGATAAAAACGCAAAATCTACACTCTAAGTAGTCTTCTCTTCGGTTTTCTTATGAGTAAAAAGAATGCCATAATCAGAAAGCTTCTAGCCATCACTAAGCCAGATATTCTCATATTTTTTTAAATTAAATAGACTGAACATTGCTTGATTTGATTTGAACACTTTCCAATTTCTTCCAAAGTTTTGCTGTCCATAAAGAAGTTTATCTATTTTCTATTTAATTTAGAAATAATAGTTTATTTTATTTAATTTTGCTAAAAATAGAGATCCTGATTTGCCAATGTATTTAGTTCCTAACTCATTTTTAAACCAGATGCTATCTGCAGAAAAGCAATGGTTACTATTTTAATCAAACTAACTCTTGGTGTTTAATTGCTGAATGTCTTTTTTTATATGAGTGGCAAGAACAAAGTTAACAGTAAATAGAAGAAAAAACCTTTCATTCTATAAACAATAACTCAGCAAGTCACTCTATAACCATCATGAACATAAAGAAATTAATTGCCTACATTCAATAATTCATTTGTACAATATAGGCTTATATTACATACTTGTCAGAAATTCTACTGGGGGAAACATAAAAATTATAGTACCTGATTTTGAGGAGCTTAAAGTAAAGCAGAAAGAAAATTAATACAACTTGATAAGTGCTAACACAGAATTTAGTATTGCCATAATATATATATATATATATAGTATTCTCTTAACAAATAAGAAGAGGACAATCAGGCCAAAATAACTAAATAAATGTTTGAAATTAAAGAGCTGTAAAACTGTGAGAGATGAAAATGGAAGCTGGTAAGAAAAAGTCGTAAGAAAACTTGTGACATCAAATTTCTCTTTTAGAAAAAATTATCTTTGGTGGTGATATTGAAGGTAAATTTGAAAGAATAAAACATTTCATAAAGTCTATAAACAACTTGTAAATAGAAGAGAGCTTTATATTTCTATAACAATACAGTCATACCTTCTTTCTCAACTGCTTTGCAACTCATTAAATTTAGTGCTTCATACACTTTGCCATAAAAATTTTGCTCCATACTCATAATTTCTTTGCTATTTGTTCTGCTTACTGTAACCAATTAATGACAAGTACTGGGATACCACTGGACCAGAGGACTATTGTTAGCTGATTATCTAAAGAGGTTTGAAATACTCTTCTTTTAAGGACAGATAATTCAGTATAGAAATTCAGCAACACCAGCTATTCAAAGATTACAATTTTAGTGTCAAAATTATCAGTGGTTTAAAAATAACTTTATTTTTAATGTGACTGAGACAGTCTTAACATTTCTCTTAGCTTCACTAAAGCTTAAAAAGGTGGTTTATTCCTGAATTTATGCACCTGATCTCATGTTTTACTTAAAACATTTACTTAAGGAAATTTGCAGTTGTCAAGTTTTGCTCTGTGCCTTTGACATGTCCTCCCTGACAGTTTTAAAACCAAAGATGTCTTTCTTAATGATCTAAGGGCAATACTTTTGAAATGTGGGCATCAATATACTACCCCCATCTCCCAGTCTTTCTGGACAGGTAGAAGACAAACTTTGATAAGTACCACTTAGCCAAGAAGGTGACCCAATGCTATTGATCCTGCTCTGCCAAATGTTCTCCAATACGTTCCACTAGCTCACCCCAATTCTTAAAAAAAAAAAATCACTCACATTTTGTTTCAGGTCAGTTGAGTTCAACCTCTCTACCCTATGGTTCTTCCTAGAGCATTCCTCCATATCTTGTTTTACTAATTGCTATTTATCTTTCACATCTCAGCTTGCATGTCACTTCCTCTAGGAAACTTCTATGCTACCAGCCCTCCAATTCTAGGCATTTAGCTTTCTTCACTTAATATTTTACAGTATTTTTTATATACTGAATATTTGTGTCCCCAGGATTTTATATGTTGAAATCTGTTCCCCAATGTGATGATATCAGGAGTTGGCACCATGGGGAGGTAATTAGATCACGTGAGGTCATAATATTGGAGCCCTCATGAATACAATCAGAGTCTTGTAATAGTCATGAGAGAACATAATTCCAGTCTGCTCTCTGTCATGTGAGCATTTAAAGGTGAGTCAGCAGTGTGCAACCTGGAAGAGGATCCTCAACAAAAACTCTGTTTCTTACATTTTATTCATAGCCTCTTTATTTGTCGTTATTTGCTACTAAATCAATAACTCCACCAAGATAAACTGCACTTTATTTTTAAGTGTGTTGTCATTTTTTTCTTTCTGTTTTTGTTTCATGTGTACAAAAAAACGTAATAGATGTTTTTACACCTAACAAAATGATAACCCCAATAAGTCTATATCCTGCATAGCTATTAGAATACTATTGACTATATTCTCTATGCTGTAATCTACATCCCAGGATATATATATATATAATCTACATAAAAAATCTAAGATGAAGGCAGTTTTAGATTACTGTAAAAAAGAAGTGAGGAATCAAGTTGAACCACCAAATATTTTCATTTTTTTGCTTTTCTACTTTAGTCCCTCAAAGATTCACCTGCAGCTACTACATAGAAAAAATATAGAAAATTATGTACTTAGAATTTATGTGAGAGGTAGAATCCCTCCATCTACACTTCTCAAACACACTTACAGCATTTAAATTATATGATTACTAGCATCCCTTGGAGTTAATGAAGCAAGGGTTCCAAAATCACCTCCATGATGTTGCTTTATGTATTTATTTATTTAAGTCTCTGGCTTTGATAAAAAGCTGGAAACAGACACAATTAATCAATCCCCACATTTTCAGAATAGAAATACACAAAGTTAATGAGATTGGTTTCTTCAGTAATCAGTGTCCTCTATATGAATCCCCACAAATAAATGTATTTTTAAATTAAGTATTCACACACATACAAAGCTAGTTTCTTCAAAGATATTAGGAAAATAAACAGATGAGAAAAAAGATGGCAGCATGAGAGGAGAACCCAGACACCTATCTGGGAAGGGACTTATGAACAAAAGGAAACCCACAGGGGAAACCCTGAGAAGCACCCTCAACTGAGAGAACCACACAACGCAGAACAACACCCAAAGGTTAGAGAAAAAAGGGGAGAGTGGGAGAGGAAAAGAGAAGGGCAGTTCGGGGACAGGAACGCAGAGCATGGAGCATGGCCCAGGGCTGGCAAAAACAATGGGGAATAGGGGGACTACAGTCAAAGTGGAGCTAGATCCATGGTGGGCTGGAAGCCGAGACCTAGGGAGAGTGGAAGCCCCACAAGACTGTGGACAATTTAAAATCTGAACTCAAGAGGCGACACTCAGTGCCCTAATCAGATCACAGAGCCTAAAGTGGAACAGGGACTATGGAGCAGGGCGGCTTCACTTCCGGGCGGGTGGGGTGAGAGCAGGGCATCAGTCCACAGTAGCTTGGCACCCCTAATTCACAGAGGAGACACAGCTGAGCTCCTAAAGATGACTGTGAAGGAGCACCTTTTGAAGACAGGGCTCTTGAAGTGAGGGCAGCGGCTCAGTGGACATGGAGGGAGCATGCTTGGCAACAAAAGACATGCTTAGAGTGAATTCCGGTCCTGCAGAGCAACCGACTGGGCTGCGGCCGAGCCTCTGCCAAGGCCCGCCCACCCGCACCACTGCTGAGCTGCCACCCCGACAGGCAGGCTCACAGAGGAAGTGAAAAAACAGCCCAGTCAGAGAAGAAAAAAAAGCCCTGAGCTGCTCACCGAGCCCCCACCACTGCTGAGCTGCCCTCCCGGCAGGCAGGCTCACAGACGGCAGGGAGGCTCACAGAGTCAGTGAAAAAACAGCCCAGCCAGAAGAAAAAAATATCCCAGAGCTGCTCGCCCGGCCCCGCACTGAACCACGAGCCTCCCTGCAGACAGAGGAATCTGCTATTGTGTCTCAGACCACCCTAGCTCCTACTCACATGCCCCCACCCTCGGAACCACACCTTTACTAACCTGTGTTCTAAGGGCTAAGACAGCAACCTGAAGATCAGCCCCAAGGCACATAACTGACTACTTTTCCCAACCCTCTCCCAAAATCTTCTCCTCCCACAACTGAGAAGCCCACCTGATAAGCAACCCCCCAGAGGGAAATCAGACTCATCATGTGAAAAGCAAAAAAAAGCCTCTCATCAACCATGATGCACACCTCAGAATCCAAAGCCCCTCCAAAAAATCAGGGGCATTCTTTAGTAAAGAAGTTGACACACTTGGAATGAAATCTCAGTGAAACAGAATTCAGGGTTGCAATAATCAAGACATTCAGAGAGCTCACGCAATGCTGGCAAAGTACCCAGACACAGTTAAATGACCTCAACTAGAAATTTTCTGAGCAAAATGAGTACTTTACAAACAAAATTGAGAAGTTAGAGCAGAACCAAAAAGGAACTTCTCGAAATGAAACGCATCAAGAGAGAGATGAAAAAAGAACTGACAATCATAGGAAACAGGGCTGACTAGCTAGAGGAAGAGATGAGTGAAATCGAAGATAGAAACATAAAAATTTCACAGAGGGAAACAGAAAAGGAAATGAGAATCAAGAGAAATAAAAGACCCCTACATGAACTCTCTGACTCTATCAGAAAGAACAATATTAAAATAATAGGGGTACCAGAAGAAAGCCAGACGAAATCTTCTCAGAGTCTACTAAAATAAATAGTAGATAAAAATTTTTCTAACTGGTGGAAAGAATTACTGCCTCAAGTCCAAGAGGAAAGCAGGAGCCCCAACTACCTAGACCCTAGCAGATCTTCGCCAAGGCACATTGTTCTGAAGATGACAAAGACAAACAAAGAATTCTCAAGGCTGCCAGGAAAAACAAAATATAACTTTCAAAAGAAAAACTATCAGGCTGTCACCAGACTTCTCAGCAGAAACTCTTCAAGCCAGGAGGAAGTGGACCCCAATCGTCAAAATATTATTTATTTATTTATTTATTTATGTATATATATATATTTTTAAGTTTATTTATTTTATTAATTTTTGACAGAGAGACAGAGACAGAGAGAGAAACAGACAGACAGAACTGAACTGGGGGAGCTCCCAGTTCAGCATATGGTTCCGCACAGACCGGGGCCGGGATTCGATCCGCGGTCCCCGGCGCTGCAAAGTGAGCGCTTTACCCACTGAGCCATCCTGGCTTCCCCTATTTTATTTATTTTTGACAGAGAAAAAGAGAGAGAGAGAGATACAGAGACACAGAGAAAACTGAACTGGGGGAGCTCCCAGTTCAGCATATGGTTCCGCACGGGCCGGAGCCTGGATTCAATCCCCGGTCCCCGGAGCTGCAAAGTGAGTGCTTAACCCACTGAGCCATCCAGGTATCCCCTCAATCTTCAAAATAGTAAAAGAGAGAAATTTCCAGCCAAGAATCAACTATCCAGCAAAATTAAACTTCAGATATGAAAGAGGAATTAAGGCTTTTTCAGATATACAGAAGCTGAGAGAATTCTCCAGCTCAAAACTGGCACTCCCAAGAAATACTAAAGGAGGCTATCTGGCCTGAATAAAGAAATCAAAATAAATGGAGAAAAGTTGGGAAAACAAAAAAATAAAAAGGAAAGAAGAAATGGATACAGGATATCCTCATATGTCAATCATCACCCTGAATGTAAATGGACTGAATTCACCAATAAAGAGGCACAGGGTAGCAGACTGGATTAAAAAACAAAATCCAACCATATGCTGCCTACAAGAGACACACCTCAGCCACAGGGACAGACATAGACTCAGGGTAAAAG
>PVKE010053083.1:0-10160 GCA_004027555.1 Craseonycteris thonglongyai
GAAAAACAGATTGTACAAAATCCCTTTCGCTTCCTCCCCCATTCTGTATTTCTGCATTTTGGTGATGGGTTTTTCCACCGGCCAAGGTGAAAGCTGGATATAACTCTGCCCGACCTGGTTCCTTTTTGCCTCTTGAGGGTATGAGGCCACACTCTCCCAAAGAGCCTCTCTTGAACCTCTCTGGCGCTCACGGTGGGTACCCACTGCCCTTGAACACTTGAGGAGGCTCAGGGAGCGAATCTTTGCCTCTCTCCCCTCCCCCACCAGAATGGCTAAAGCAGAGATTAATCTCCCAGCTCTGGTTCTCTGCATCACCCTCCTCAAAACACAAAAACTCAGGATGGGCCTTAAAGAGTCCTTTTGTTTTGAGAAGGCCATTTCCTGCCTAAGCTCACACCCAGAAACTCCCACCCATTTCTCAAGGAGACGCATTTCTCAGTTAAAACACAAACACACACAACACACACACACACAACACACACACACACACACACACTAAAACAAATTTCAGGCTTAAAAACGATTCCCCCGCCCAACCGTCTACCCTTCCAGCCCAGATGTGTGCTGCCTGGCATGTCGCCCCTGTACCATGTTACCAAGGGGAGGAGGGAAAGTTGGATAAAAGTGGAAAAATGGGAGTGGAGTAACAGTCCTTTTAATGCACAACAGGCCATGTCTGTCCAATACCTACATGTCAGTTAAGAAAACAGAAACTTGGGGAAGCCGGGATGGCTCAGTGGGTTAAGCGCTCACTTTGCAGCCCCGGCGACTGAGGATCAAATCCCGGCCCCAGCCTGCGGACCCATGTGCTGAACTAGGGAGTGCTCCCAGTTCAGTTCTCACCCCAGTTCCTGCCCTGTGCAGACCCGCACCCACCTGTGGAATGACTCTATGTGGAAAAACTGATGATGTGCAACTATGGAGACTGTTCTGGGCCCTCCCCCTTCTCTCTGTCTCTGTACTCTCTCTGTCAAAAACATAAGCAGCTTCAATGACTTGTTCTATGGCCCTTAGAAAAGAAAATAATAAAAAAAAAAAAATGAAGAGTACCGATGATTTGGTCAAGAAGTAACACCAGGATGTGTACACATCATTGGTTCTAAGACTCTATCAGACCTTGTAGGGCAGACGGTAGAGTTTTAAAAGGTTGCTCAAGGTCAAGTATTATGATATGAATGCCATAAATGAGGATGATCCAATGGCCTGCATTTTCATGCATGAATCAGTGCACTCAACTAACAGCCAGGCCAATAACCAAAGTAATGATGACTTACATTTCTTTCACCATGAAATGTTATCTGTTCTGCTTTACAATGAATAGAAACAGGTCCTGCATCGGTAAGGCTGACCCATGGGTATAAATTGTGGCTGTGAGGTGGTTCCGTAAGGGGTCACCGGACCCAGGTGAGAAGCTCCCTCATAGTTACCCACACAGAGGCCCGAAGGCTGGATTTGTCCAGCTAAAGCCTGCATTATCCTGACTTACAAGCCTTTTTATGCTGAAGGCAAACTGAGGAGGACAGCACATTGAGCTTGAGGCTAGATGAAATGAAAGGTCCAAGAGTGCTAAGTCTACCTCCAAATCAATTCCACCTGGGTTACTAACATTAACCCTTTACAACCCAACAGTCACATCTGCAAATGGGAATCAAATTCATATTGTCCTATTTTTGCTTATCACCCCCCATCCATACCAGGCCCACACTTCACCCCTGGTTCATGAAATTATGTACCAAGTTTCCATTCTAACTGGGCCAAGGAAAGGATTTCTTTATAGTATGTGGAAAACTTCCCCATAACCCCTAATCACCCCACCACCGACCAGCAAGAATCTATCACTTACCATCACAAATTTCTGGCTTAGAAGCATGTGATAATTGCATTTTCTGATATAACTGCATGGGAATGGAGATCCAGAAATGATCAGCTTGAAGGCAGCAATAATTAATCTTAAAACTGCTGGAAAAGGTTTATGGTTAGGAACCTGGGATGGCTCAGTGGGTTGAGCGCTCACTTTGCAACCCCAGGGTCCGAGGATCAAATTCCGGCCCTGGCCTGTGCAGACCCATATGCTGAACTGGGGTGTGCCCCCAGTTTAGTTCTTGTTGGGGCCCATGTGGGAGGCCCCTGGCCCAGTTCTTGCCCTGCGCAGCCCTGTACCCAACTATGGAGAATGCTCTGGGTCCTTCCCCTTCTCTGTCTCTCCCTCTCTCTGTCTCTCTGTCAAAAAAGAAAATAAAATAAAAGGTTTATGGTGGTCTGGTGTATTGCACAGGCCTCAGAGTTTGACTGGTTGGTTTGTGTTCTAGTTGTTTAAAAATAACAAATGTATGGGGCAGTTTCAGGCATTGACCTCTAGGTACTGGGGGTTACAGCCTGAAATAAAGCTGAGGTCCATGTGGCCAGGACTCACATTCCAAGAGTGCAAGACAAGTGAGTGCAAGGTAATGTCAGTGACTAAGACTTATTATCTGAAAAATAAGACGGACGTGACAGTGGCTGGGAAACTGGAGCTACTTGGAACGTGAGGTCAAAGGTCTCGCTAGGTAACATCTGCATGGAGATCTGAGTGATTGACAAGGGCCAGGCTGCCCTGTAAACATCTGGGTGTAGCATGTACCAGGCAGAAGGATAGCCAGTCCTGAGGCAGGAACAAGTTTGGCAACTTGGAGGTACCTAAATCCGAGTCAGGCCCAAGCAACTGAAGCATAATAAATATGATCTGGGTATGTGAGGTCTGAGGGCCCAGCAGGGCCCAGATCACATGAACTTTGTATACCCCTGGAGAAATTTTAAGCTTCTGCCCATCAGCTGTAAACCTCAAGGCTAATTAATCTCTCAGAGCCTCAGTTTCTTATCCCTAAACATGGGATGAGAACACTTCATTTGGTTTGTTAAGAGTGCAATGCCTCAAACAAAACAGACATGACTCAGTAAGCACTTAATTAATTAATTGCATGTGCAAAACATCCAGAAATGCTTTTACAAGTCTGAGTCTATTTGGATGGGCATATCTGATCTTCAGTTCTCCCTCCCACTATCTTCCACATTAAAGACTGAAAAGGTTGGGAAAGCCGGGATGGCTCAGTGGGTTAAGCGCTCGCTTTGAAGCCCTGAGGATCGAATCCCAGGTCCGGCCCAGGAGGACCCACATGCTGAACTGGGGTGTGCTTCCCGAATGCGGTGAGGCCCCCAGTTCAGTTCCAAAACAAAAAGACTGAAAAGGAAATGTGGGCTACAAAAATGGTCTGAGCATTAGCTCTTAACAATTCTTCTGCTCCAGTTAATAGGAAAATGCTTGGAGGTCGTGGAAAAGAAAGAAGTGGGTGTAAGGCAGGTGGAAAGGGGAGAAAGCTGATCAGAAGAGCGATTGGGTCTCGTAGTGGCTGCTTGGACCCCAGCACCTCCCAGGTTCCTTCTGCTGATTAGCAAAGCCTTGAGGAGGAGCAATTAACAATGTTCTCAGTCCCCTGTCACCCAGCACAACTGGGCGGGCAGAGGGCGGAAGAGAGAGTGTGTGTGTGTCAGCCTGGCCCCTCCCCACCCCCACCCCCCACACACATCCTGCTGGGTTAGAGGGATACTGTATTTAAAAACAGATGCCTCTTTGGAAACTCACACATTTTAAGTCCCGTAAATCACACATGCTGAGGAAAGTAATTACACTTTTGTAGCACTTCCCCTCAGAGCACAAAGGAAATTCTGGTACTTCTGTAATAAGATAGCACTTGCTAAGCTGCCCCTTTTCTCAGGAGGCCCCAACTCTCCATCCGATAGGTGGGGATAAGAGAACTTTTCACAAGATGGGATCCTAGGGGTGCAAAGAAAAAACCATTTCATCTTTTGAATTTCTTTTAGGATGATGTTGGCTACCTGCCAGCATATTTACGTACCTGGTAACATATATCAGGAAGAGCAGAGGAATGTCACTTAAAAATCAACTCATGAGAAACAAAGAATGAATGATGGCAGAAACTGGCCTTTCAACTTATTTTCATGGCTTGGTGAGATGCATCTCAATGTGAGACTCCCAGATTTCTCACACCTTTGCAAAATCCTCCGGCATTTGCTTTAGCATTTTAACTTTGTGTAACAATACCGTGTTACAGCCAGGAATTTGGAACTAATCTTCCTGATGTGATTGGCATTTATTACCACTATTTTCTTTTTTTCCCTCCAGTATTCTACATAGTATGCATCATAATGGTTGCAGCAGGGTTAAGAACCTGAGAACTACAAATGAGAGTTATTTTCTTAAATTCTCAAACTATTTTTACTTTTCTTTCTTCACCCGCTGACAATAAAAGCCCTAAGCAGAAGCACCAAACTTTTAGGAAAGCTCAAGATGAATGAGTTGAAAATATGACTCACAGAAGAGATAACTTTGGGCTCTGGCCAAAGGGTCATTCTACTATTTCGCCACCCCCACCCACCCCCCACACTCCCCAGTAAAGTAAAAAAAAGAACAAAGCAACTTGGGGACTTTTTTTTTTTTTTAATAAAAACACTCAAGCCCGTTAGGCCATCCACTTTAACTTTCCAAATCTACGCATCACATGATAGCTTACTCTTCCCTTCTAGGTAGAGGGTTGGGGAAAGAAAAGTTGGGCAAGTGAAAGCCTGGGAATTAACTGCCAATTTTAGAGAAAAAACAATTTCCAAAATCTGTGGATAAAAGCCAAAAAGAGTATATAAGAAATACTGTGTACACCTAGATTTTTCTAAGCTTTCCCTACCCCTACCTCCCCTTTCTGGGTTTCAAACCAATAAGCAATATCAAACACTATTAGGTTATAATTAGGTAGATTAGACGTAATACAGTCTTATGTTCCTAAATTAAACAGTGCTTTAAAATGTTTGCTTCAGTTTTTCCCAAGAATTTCCCGCTCCCTCTCTCTGCAAACATATATGTTTACATAAATCAATGTTTTAAGTAAAACTCTTGCCTATCCACACAGGCTACCTAGGAACTAGAGTCCTAATGCCCTCTTCAATATTCTGGGCATTGCCACATTCACGTTACCCACCTTTTCAGTTACCAGCTATATTTTCTCGAATTGTTCTGAAAATCACTTTTCAAGATCAGACCTCTACTCTGCGTCTTAACAAACCCAGCATCTTCACCTCCGAGTTGTCTACTTTTATGCCTCTTCCAACCTACTTTCTAGTTCTACAAATACAGCCGCTCTTTAGCGAATCATCTACGGGAGAACCCCAAGAGGCTTCCTGGGTGAAATGCTTATCTCTCCCATACATCAGACAGTTGTCAAGGCCCCTAACTACACATCTCTGGCGTCTCTAGCTCAGTCACTCACTGCCTTACCTTGAGACCAGGACTCAATAACTCCTCCAAAACCCACTGCAACACATCCCCCACTGGAAGGTGCCAGAATGCCCCGCTCCCATCACGGGATAGAATCGTAGGGAAGGCCAACGCCTCCATCATCTCCAGCCAATGCCTCCCTCTCTCCCCAGGTTCATCCATACATCCTTCCCTTCTCTCCTGCCGTGCTTGCCTGCTCTACCCAAAAGGGTCCCTTTTAAGCCTCTATCTTCATACAAGCCGATCTTTCCCCCTCACTATCTCAACCCTTTTCTCACCTGGCTAAATCTTAATTTTGAGACTGAGTTAAAATGTCACCTCTTTTAAAAGCTTTCTTTGGCATCACCCTGTCCTCCTTGAGGTGTTAACTGTGTTCCCAACTCAAACAACTCAGCGTTAATAAGTGTTTTATTATCCCTGTTTATTTACCCAGGGCCACCACCACTCCACTGGGAGTGACTACCTCTCAGGGATCTTGGCATCCCCAGAGTCTGCCAGGAAGGCCTCGTTCCTCAACCTCACAGTGCCCGTCACTCCCGTTAAAATGAGGTTCATCATCATGGTAATACCCACACCAGCTTGTTGTGAGGATACAATAACATAATTCATATAAAATGCTTGACACACAGTAAGCAATCATCATTTCTCGAGTGAATGACTAGAGTTCAGAAATTCTGACAGGATCACATACTTCAGTATATCCTTTTTCCTGCTATCAGCACAAATGGCAAACTGAGCAACTATTCTCATGAGTTCAAACACCCCCCAACCCCTGCTGTCCCGCCCCAATACACACGATGCACTGAAATTGTTCTACACATTCTCCCAATATGCTTTAAAGAGTCATATGCAAGTTATGTTCAAAATAAGCGCATGCCCACCAGGGGTGACATACTGATATCCACTCTGCATCAGTTTAAATGCCTGGCCCAGTAAGACCTGGAGCCCACTGAGCCATGCAGACACTTTTGCTGCAGCTATTATTACGGTTCATTCCCCTCATTCCTTCTTGAGTGTTTTCTTTGACCAAAGCAAGCACTGTTCAGAGAGGAACATTTGCATTCCCTTTCCCCAACCCCCTGGCAGACACTAAGGTGCCAAAGGAAACTGAACACAAACATTCCAAAGTGGCTGTCACACAGAGCACGCTTGTTTCAGAACCAGGGAGTGCTGAGCTCTTCCACCTAAGCAAGGTTTCTAGAAGCCTGTGCCCCAAAGGGTCAAAGTGAATTCCACAGCAGCAACTACGTTCTAGTGGTGAAAACCCAAGTGCACCTCGGGGTGAGTAGCCCACATTGGCCGTGGCTGTGGGATGCGCCGGGCAATGCCCACCTGTGTGTTCAAATGGAGGCTATGGATGACAGGGGGAGGGAGTTCAACTTCCCCGCTGACCCACCCAGGACTTCTCTAAAGCCCCTGTGAGAGAGGGGCCTCAATCGTAAACAGTGGCCGCTACACAAAGTCATCGTCACCAACCCTACCAATAAGGCTACTTCATATGTTCATAAGTTATGCATATATCAACAATTATATGCATACGTTTGTGTGACCGTGTGTGGTGCTTCCTGATGCTGGGATACTGTCTTTGGGTAGGTGAGTATTGGTAATACCATGATGTCATTGATCTCTTAAGAAAAATACATGAGGGAATGCGGGGATGGCTCAGCGGGTTGAGCGCTTGTCTTGTAGTCCTGGGGTCCAATGATCGAATCTGGGTCCCTGGCCCTTGCAAACCCATATGCTGAACTGGGGTGTGCCCCCAGTTCGGTTCTCACGGGGGCAAGCCTCTTATGTGGGAGGCCCCTGGTTCTCAGGGGTGTGCTGCCCCTGTGGCCCCTGGCAGGTTCCTGCCCTGCGCAGCCCCACCCCCACCTGTGGAATGAAACTAGAAAACTGATGATGTACAGCTGTAGAGACTGCTCGGGCCCTCCCCCTTCTCTCTGTCTCTCTCAAAAACAACAAAAATAAATCTTTTTTTTTTTTTTAAGAAAAATACATGAAAGGAGGTAATGATGCAGGAGTTAAATGAACAAAAAGTAAATTCTACTGGAATTCTGAGGATCATCATCTCTTTGGGATGAGACATCCCGTGGATGGAATCCCGCAAAAACATAGGCTGAAGCTTGGATCCTGCCTTGAGAGCAGCTCAGGTTAAGTCAAGAGGAAAAACGTGGTTGAAGCAAATGGTCTGCAGAGTCTAGCGGTACATTGAAGGTCAGGCTGGGACTTCACTGTGTGGAGAGGAGCGTGTCCCTGAAGTGGTTGGGATCATCGGAGGATCTAGCAGTATGCTACCGGGATGGATTGAGGAAGCATATTCGAACAAGGAGAGCTGCTAAAGATCACCAAAATGAACCAGGATAAAGGATGAGCGAGAACTGTGAAGAGCGGCGACGAGGAACAGAGAGGCCCGATTCCTGCAGCCATGCTCGCGAACAAAATGAAATACAATCCACCCAGTGGTTTTGTGGCACCTACAGATGCGGCAAGAGAATGTGATAAGATCTTTCAAGCAAAGGACAGTTGACCGTTTTGTTCACATGTTCATTTTAGAAAAGGTAGAAAGTACAGAAAAGCATCAGAAGGTAAATAAATTTAAAAAATCATTTGTAATCCACCAGGTCATTTGTCTAAATAGTTGGTGCTTCATATATTTGGTTATACATACTTTTAGAGACAGTTTAGTCAAAGCAACTTAAGGAGAAGTCACATAGTATAAAAATCTCCAATCTGCACTTCTCATTTAATGTTATTACATTGATAATTATCTCCTAAATTAAAATGTAGTCAGAAGCTGGGAGACAAAAAAGGATTCTCCAGCACCACCTTTGGGGGAACCTGTCAATACAGACAACCTTGATTCTAGATGTTTCTGAACTAGGATAGAATACAGTTCTGGTTGTTTTCTTTCAAAACATGGCTTTTAATGGCTACATAATATTATCTTTCAAGGGCTGTGCCATGATTTACTTAGCAATTTCCCTATTTAGACATATGGAGTCTTTGTGAATTTTCACGATCATAGCTCTGCAATCATCATTCCTATAAATCAATCTTTGTGCACATGCTCATTACTTTTTTAAGGTTAAGTTCCTAAAAATGAAAAGTGCCAAATCCAAGGGACTGAACATACTCTCATAGACAATGCCAATGTCCTCCAGAAAGCTGTACTCATTTACATCACCATTGCAATACACAAGAGTTCCCACTTTATGACATTATCAATGTTGAACATTTTTGTCCTCAAAGCAAAAATTAATATGAACCTACAAAAATTATATACAGGGGAAGCCGGGATAGTTCAGTGGGTTAAGCACTCACTTTGAAGCCCTGGGGACCGAGGATCAAATCCCGGCCCCGGCCCATGCAGACCCATATGCTGAACTGGGGAGTACCCCCAGTTCAGTTCTCTCTCTGTCTCTGTATCTCTCTGTATCTCTCTCTCTCTCTCTCTGTCAAAAACAATAAATTAAAAAAAAAATTATATACAAAATCATCTACAAAAAGAACCTCTACCCTATCCAAACTGTCTAACAAACAAATACCACTGGAAACAACTAAGACTGCACATGAGCATCAGAGTTTATCAGGGAAATATTAAAACCACCACTGGAAAGATAACAAAAGTGCATACCATGTTGGCAGTGGTCTTGCAGCATCATTTTACTATACTATGAAGTCACCACATTTCCATCCAAAGCACTGTCACCAAATCCTATTCTATGACTGAAATATAAGTTTATTGTATTAGATTTGGTTTGGAATCACGGAGAGCCCAAAGTTGGGTACATTGTATAACATCATATTGTATTTCCCCCAAGTCACAATCTAGATTAATCTTAATGCTCCACGAAAACCTCAGGTTGCTACATGGTACCTTTTCTCTGTGCCAATGATAAGAACAATTTTCTTCGTGACCCCAACATTTTGGTGAAATTACTAAGCACTTTAAAAAAAGGAATGTGAGGTAAAGATTTGTATGAACTTCTGAAGAACTGACTTCACTGCATGAATGCTGCCAAACATCTTTTTGATCAACATTCCAACACAGCCAAGTTTTGGGCGTTTTTTTAGTTTAAGTATAAGAAAGCTTAGTCAAAGCAATTTAAGGAGAAATCAGCACCAGCACCTCAATGTAATATTAAACATTTTTTTAAAGACTAATTTGTAATCAACTTGAAATGTACCCAATAACACAGATAATACCCAATAACAGATAAAATTTAAAAATAAAAAAGGAAATTTCTACTGTAAACACTGTGACAAAAAAGAAATTATTTCTATCAACTACTAGATTTAAAAAGTGGATATTTAAAACAACAGATAAGACAAATAAGTTTGAGTGCATTACTTATGTATTTATTAACTTTAATAAAGTCTGGTCAAGTGTAAACTGCCAAAGGTGTTTTAGGAAAATACTGCCTAGTCCAACATCAGAGGCAAATGCTAGGAATTATTTTATTCATTGTAAAGTGATGTAATAAATGATCTAATGCCCTATACATAGACCTTATCTCACAGCCCAGTAAGATTCTGACAACCGTTTTTTCTTTGTAGGGACAACCTGCATATGAACACACATGTATAGCATAGAAGCCAGAAAGCCAGGTGTATTATCTCTTACACAGTTGGCTAGCCAAATCTTAGAATTACTTTTCCTTGGTTTTAAATACTCTCCTGGGGGAAGCCGGGATGGCTCAGTGGGTTAAGCGCTCACTTTGCAGCGCCGGGGACCGGGGATCGAATCCTGGCCCCAGCCCGTGAGGAACCATATGCTGAACTGGGAGCTCTCCCAGTTCAGTTCTTTCTCTGTCTCTGTATCTCTCTCTCTCTCTCT
>PVKE010053084.1:0-10149 GCA_004027555.1 Craseonycteris thonglongyai
CCCTCCCCTGTCCTCCCCCCACCCCGCCCCTCTTCCAGCTGCTTCTCCTGATTGAAGCACTTGCTCAGGTTGGGCCCCTGCACGAAATGCAAGGGACACTTGGACTTGGCAGAAGGGTGGAAGCTGGCTCCTCCCCACCCACCCCCACGGCCCTTCCTGCCCCTGCCTGCATTGGCGTCCTTCCTGGGGTCACCAGTGCAGCCCCCTCTGCATGCTGGGAGATAAGATGCCACCATGAACCTTGCAGGAGCCCCAACCTGCCCTGGGGCCCCCTCCCCGCTGGCCAGGAACACGAGTGACAGACACAGAGCCAACAAGGGCACAGGTCACCCCGCAACACCAAGGTGGCCGCCCTGTGACTCCCCCTTACGAGCCTCGCTCACACCCCACGGTGGGGAGACCCACATGGTCTCCTGTCCTTCAAGTCTGTGTCCACTCGGACTCCAGAAGCCAGCCACTGCCCGGCTGTCAGGGGCGGGGGGCGCTGTCCACTCCAGGCCGGAGTCTGGACACCGCCCACGGGCCCCGCCCACGGGCCCCCAGGCCTCACACATTACCCCCCACCGTGCGCTGCGATTCTCTCCTTTCCCAAACCGCAGGATCTAGGATGCGACCCGCTTTGTGCTCAGCAGAATATTACATAGCCGGTCCCTCTGGGACCGCAAACAGTCAGGCATGAGCTTTTCTGATTTGACCAAATCCTTATAAAATTTTGTTACAAAGTCCGATTCGATCGCCAATTTGTTTTTTTAAGGCATTTTCTCTGTGCTTGTCGGCCATCTAAGCCCTTGTACTTGAAGTGGTGTCATGCTGACAGGCACTGAAAGTGACCTAAGGGACACGTGAGAGTCCCTGTGACCCCAGAAGGGCCCACAGAAACTGAGACCAAGTCACCCGTCCATGGTAACAGTGCAAACAGCGGTGACACTGGGGGACATGCCAGGAAGGGGACGTTGAAAGGCACCCACTGACTGTGCCCCGTCCTCTCGCCTAGCCGGCGACCAGAAATCGGGGGGTGCTTCCGAAACCATGTGAGGAGGTTCCAGAGCAGAAAAGAAGCAGGGCCCACGCTAGGAATTCATCGTACTTCTGTCTGTATCGTGTCACAAGAAGAGGTGGGAGTTTGGTTGTTTATTTTCTTGCCTTCTGTGTGGAGAAAGACACACCAGTGACAGACACGATCCAACCCCCCAACACAGACCAGCATTCATGGAGGCGGGAGAGCAGACAAGGGAGACAACCACGACATCCCAGATGACAGTGTCAACCCAGCACCCATGCGCCAGGAGGGCTCAGCAAAAATAGCCTTGGTGGGGAGGCCGGGACGGCTCAGCAGGTGGAGCGCTCACTTTGCAGCCCTGGGGACTGAGGATCGAATCCCGGACCCGGCCCGCGCAGGCCCATGTGCTGAACTGAGGTGTGGCCCCAAGTTCAGGGCTCACTGGGTGAGCTTCCCATGTGGGAGGCCCCCAGCCCGGTTCCTGCCCTGCGCGGCCCCGCCCACCTGTGTGGACTGAAACCATGTAGAAAACCGATGACGTACTACTATCAACTATATGGAGACTGCTCTGGGCCCTCCCCCTTCTCTCTGTCTCTCTGTCTCTCTGTCAAAAAACAATAACATTAATCTGTTTAAAATAGTAATAATACTTCACTTAAGAGTTGCCCCCTCTCCCACTTCCTGAGCAAAGGTGAGTCTTGACCTTCAGCGAGTCCGGCCGGTTGTCTTCACGCACCCAGGATAACACCCTGAGAAACGTCCGTCATTTCTTCCCCAGCCCCTGGGGGCAGGACTCCAGCCCCCTCATCGCCTCAGTGCCCGCACACCACACAGTCCCGCAAGTCCTGGTGTCTAGACCTTCCACACCGTGGTCTCTCGACCCTGCTTGAGTGACAAGGACATCTCGCAGTTTACACTCTGACTCTCCGATGAGCGGCATTCCCTATGCCAGCTGTTCCCTAGCAGCCGGTTTTACCTCCAGGGGACACTGAGGCGGTGGCCCTGCCTTGTGACCCCTCCACCCCCCACCCCCCACTGCTGGCCTCGTCCTAGGACCAGCCCTTGATGCCGGCGGCTACCCATGAGGCAACAGCGGAGCCCACTGTTCTGTCCTCATAGACCCACAGGTGACCCCTGAGCCAGCCGCCACCAGCAGCCCGGGGGGTCCAGCACAGAAGAGAGACGATGTAAGCTTACGGTTTCGTTTCCCTACCAACCCGTCCCTAGGATCACCCTGGCCTTTAACCCCCATCCGTGCCTCGTTTGCCCGTGTGTGTGTGTGTGTGTGTGTGTGTGTGTGTGTGTGTGTGAGAGAGAGAGAGAGAGAGAGAGAGAGAGAGATCCAGTCACAGAAATCTCCACAGCCTTCTGAGAGGAAGTAGGGCTGGAATGCGCTAGAAAGCAGGGGGTGTGGGGAGGACAGTTGGGGACAGAAACAAGCTGCAATGGGGTGGGGGGTGGGGGAGGGGGAGAGTCCGAGGCCAGTGCCTCACTTGCTTTCTAATTCTCAGCCCTCGAGCCTAAGAACACAGGCCCAGACCCCCACCCCGCTAGAAAAAGCACCGATTCCCAACACCTGCGACCCAACTTCTAAATCCACGCATGTGACACATTTGGGAGGATCATTTACAGGGAGTCACAGCTGCTGCCTGAACAAAAGGAGAAAAAATAACTGTTCCCCCCTGCGCTCCCCATTTGCTCCCCCACACACCCCCACATGCCCCCTCGCTCCTCCCTGTGCTACCCCCCTCGTACCCCCCCCCGCTCCCCTCACGCTCCTGAGCGGCATCACCCACCCAGTCAGGGCCATTGTCTCTGTGTCAGGCAGGACCCCAGGATGAGAACTGAACGAGAATTCGGCCGGACCTTGGCCACAGGTCTCCAAACGCATCCATCCTGGCGAACACTCCACCAGGAGCCAGCCCTGCCCCCGAGCTCGCTCCCCCCAGCGAGAAAGGAGGCCACCACTGTCCATCAGTCAGGGCTCCCGGAGAGAGCAGCACTTCTCCACATGACGCATGCTCCTGCGAGGGCCCGAGGACCTTGTTGACCTGTAGATTCAGACTCAAGGCCTGGGGTGGGGCCCGGGGTCCTGCCTTTCCGTCCACCTCCCAGGTGACTCTGTTCTGAGGGTCCCTGGGCCACACTCTGCCAGAACAACGTTCCTCACTCAGGCCTGGACTCGGTCTTGACCCGTCAAGGGGTCTGCAGCCCGTTTTCAAGAGAAAGCAACTGACCCGTGTAATTCAGTGTACAAGATCCACTGTGATGTTTGCAAAAATTGCCTGGTTTGCGCCGTCTGCTGGTGCCCAATCAGGATGGCGCTGGTCCGCGTAGCTCAGGCGCTCCTCCGCCAGCTCACCACCTGCAGCCAGCAGCATGCTGGCTCCCTGGCTGGAAGTATTTGCTCCGGCGAATGGGCTTTCCGGTTCACACGTGTCCAGCACACATTTTGCTCATCGGGCGCATCATCACAGTTCAAAACATGAGCCGGCGACTCACAAGTGCGTAGCTCACTGGAACACAAAGTTGAGCTAGATGCATAGTGTTGTGGGTGCTATGAATCAACACAGTAGACGGGTAGGTGGCAAACAAGACGCCCATGGGGGCATGGGCTGTGGTTCCAGTGGCTGAGCGGGGAGCCCACAAGGAGGACAGTCACATGGCACAGAGGAGGGGTGTCTGAACCCCGCAGTTAGCGTCCAGCCTCGTCTCTGGACGTCCACCTGTAAGGAAACCTGTTGGAGGCCCGAACTACGCTTTCACCTTTGGGGCACAGAGAGATTCTCCTTTTACCTTTTGTGGTGAGACACTTGATTTTTTTTTTTTTCTAGAATAAGTACAAACTAACACTTTTCAGTACAAAACCAATGGATAAATTTGGCCCAGAGTTGAAGAAGAGCCACAGAAATACCATTAGAAGGTGTGTGTATGCCTAACAGCTAGCAGGAGCCATGCCATGCTGGTGCCGAAACGTTTAAGCCAATTTAATTATAAAAATTCAGTATAGTGGACGCTGGGATAGCTCAGCAGTTGAACAATTGCCTCATAATCATGAGGTCCAGGGATCAATTCCCAGCCCCGGCCCGTGCAAACCCATATGCTGAACTGTGGCACAACCTGTAACCACCAGGAGGGCAGTGAAAGTTCTCACCTCCCACGTGGGAGGCCCCAGTTCAGTTCCTGCCCCACGTGGCCTCACGTCCACCTGTGTGGAATGAAACCACATCACAACTAATGATGCACAACTATGGAGACGGCTCTGGGCCCTCCCCCTTCTCTCTCTCTCCTCTCAAACAATAAAAGTAAAAATTATGTATAGAGAAGAAACGACTGAACGTTAGGACCTCATGTTCAAGGTGACCGTGTGTTTGCTGGCTGGTGTTCACTTTTCTGCTGAACAACCCCTGAATGGAGTCACTCGGCTCTTGGCTTATGTGAGATTATGAAGTGACGCTACCCTTTTGAAAACAAGAGCTCTGTGCCTGATGACACAGGACAGAAAATGCGGGAGGGTTCTCCTGACACGACACTGAGGCACTGTGTGTGCACATAGACGTGTCCGTCCACACACTGTACTCGTAGAGAACCGCGGCCCACCAGCAACCCTCTTGACCTTGACTGACTCAGCAAAGGTCTAGTGAGCACCTGCCAGAGGCCAGGGCTGTTCTTGGTGCTTAGGACGGGTGCGTGAACAGAACACGGCTTTCCGCCCCATACAGCGTACATTCTAGAAGACAGCAGACATTAACGATGGCCATATGGGACGTTCCCAAGTGATCCCACCCCAGGAGAGGGAAAAGGAGAGGCATGAGCGAGGTTGAGAACATGGAGTGGGAGCAGAGAGCGGGTGGACACGTAATAGCCCGGGGCAATGGCCTACTATTCCCGCATAACAAACAACTGCAAAGTATTGGCCACACAGTGAGCACTTACTTATCTCCTGGGTCTGAGTCGTTTGTGGGTTGGGGCATCCCAGCTGGGTCCCCCTGGGGCAAAACCACTGGGGCTAGCCCTGTCGCAACACCCCCACTTCCTCTGGGACTCATGGGCTAGACCTGGAATGGTCTATCTATGAGAATCATTGACACAGAGATAGCATTTTGAGCCAGGATCTTAGTTTTACATTGAAAAGTTGCACATCAAGTCAAATCACGGTCACCAGGTGTAGCTTTTCAGAGTGTCTTATAAAGACTGGACATGGAGGGGAAGCCGGGATGGCTCAGCAAGTTCAGCACTCGCTTTGCAGCCCCAGGGACCAAGGATCGAATCCCAGCCCTGGCCCGTGCAGACCCATATGCTGAATGAACTGGGGTGTGCTTCCCATGCAGTTCAGCTCTCACCCCCCGGTTTGCCCCCTGGCTCGAGGGGGTGTGCCTCCCATGCAGGAGGTTCCCAGCCCAGTTCCTGCCCTGCATGGCCCCCACCCACCTGTGTGGAATGAAACCATGTTGAAAACTGATGACATACAAGTATGGAGACTGCTCTGGGCCCTCCCCTTTCTCTGTCTCTCTGTCAAAAAAAAAAAAACTGGCTGTTGCGTTTTCTGTGCTTTGGCCCCTGGAATGCTCTACAGGCCAAGGGCAAAGGGGCTCACTGTGTTGTGAGTGGCTGAGGAGGTACCATTGCTTTCAGGACTCCAGACGCCTGCAGAGACCAGGCCTGTCACTCATCACTTCAGCTGTGTGGCTCAAGGGATACACCCCAGTGTCTTGTGCTGTCTGAACCTATCACGGCAGAGCCAAAATGTATTTTTTAATGTTGGAAAAAATAGACGTCAGGATTTTTAAGACACAAAACGTGGTGCGAACAACCCCATCCCAGGGAGCAACTCTTTTCCAAAATGATTTTCTTCTCTTCCGAATGGGAGAAATGCATGATTTATTAATGGGCATCTTTAAAAGCCATGTCTAACTGTCACAAAAGACTACGAAGGAAACTTGCAAGTACAACCAAGGAATAAGTGAGGCGCTTGTTCACCAGCATCTTGCTGCTTGGAACATCCATGTTTCCATAGCAGGACATGCTCATTCACATGGGGGCCGATAGCACCCAGACAGTGATGAACCCCACTCTGATTTGGGGTTCACAGTCTCCTCAGACACCCGGGACTATGTGAGAGCCACTCAGCGGGTACAATGCAGCGTGACCTCATCCATCCTCAACCGACCCAGCCGGCCTCACTGCCCTCACTTCGCAGACCCGCAAACCAGGATTGAGGGCAGTTAGCACGCGGGCCTCTGGAACGCATGAGGGAGCAGAGGGGCGAAGCTCCGAAGCTTGTGGCATCGGATGATGACACGCCAAGCTTTAACCAGCACGCGGTGGCCTGACACTGCCTGCTACTTGCTGTCAGAGAGAACGTTCCTCCAGTCGGTCCCGAGACAGCAGGGGACGTTTTCAAATAGAAACTTTAGAAGAAGAAACAACCATCTGGAAGCCAGGAGAAGTGAAAAGTCTTGGCTTGACTAACATCAAGTCAGAAATTGCCTCGGCCAGGCCTGCCCGTGCCCGGAGGCAAAGGTGACCCATGGGGACAGTTGTCAGCTCGTCCTTCCTCTGAATGTGACAGGCGCTGCCGCTTAGTCCAGTTCACGCCTCGTGGGGGGGGCGGGCGGGCCAGGGACCAAGATGCTGCAGAACAGCACACATCCGGCCAGCAGAGAGCTCTGCCCCAAGCCGGTATTTTCTTCAACAAGTCCTCAACGATGGAGAACGCGCCTCTGCACTGGCCTGACGTCCTTTCTTCCTTTTGTCCCCCTGCAAACCTGTGACCACAGGGCAGGGTGGTCTTGGGTCTGGTTCTGGCATTTGGACCCAGGCTGGGCAGGAACCTGACCCCCTGTCAGGTGATGAAGGGGGGGGGGGCTTGAGGAAATTGTGCAGAAACCCCTCCCATCGAATCCCACCCAGGGCTTGTCCTTCCGTCCATGAGTGCATGTGGCTGACAGATTTCTTTAAAGGTGAGTGTGGGTTTTTATTTCACTAAACTCAAAACTGTCAGGTCTCTGATTTTTTTCCTCCCACACTTCCCCTCTCTCTCTCCCTCTGTCTCTCTCTGTCTCTCTCTCTCACACACACACCTTCCTTTCTAGCAGCATCTTACGGCCTTCCTGGAGCATGCATCAAAGCAGAAAACACATGCAGAAGTGACGATTAGCAACAAGAAAGTCACAAGCCCGGGGTGGAGGTGGTGACCACTCCCACAGAGCAGCCAGCTCAGCAGATCGCCCTGCTCTGTGCCTCTCATCTAACTAGGACCCCCTGGGCCAGGACTTGGCGCCCCCTTGTCCCCCACTGCACTCTGTACACAGCAGTTCCTGTGCTGTCTCAGTGTCTGTGAGGGACGTGAAGCCGTCAGGAGTTCCGATTAAGCCACGGAGTCGGGCTACTCAGCTGAAGCTCAGGACGTCGGTTCTCAGAGCAGCCTTTCCCTCCACGTTCTAGTCTTTGAAATCGAAATGCGTCCGTAGAGTGAAGGCAATTGCGGTTGTCATCACCGCCTCTGTGCCTGTTGTCACTATTTCAGCTGCATTGAAGGCCTGTTTGCAACCGTGGGGGTTGAGGTTCAATGCCGTGTAAAAAGCCCCTCGAAACAGGACCCTCTCTGTTGGCATCCAGACACGGAGCTGTCGTGTATGCCACGAGAAGCTGAGGGGTACACATACATTTGACATTTGCACAACAGATATGTGTCGTGACAGCAACAACTGCACTTCCACGCTTTCTCACAAAGCAACAGCCAGCTGCTTTCGAGACTGAAACAGAAAAAGGAGAAATTCAGCAGAGATGAAGCCGTTATATTTTCCCCACAGGCAACGGACAGCAGGCGTCGTGAGCAAACTTCTCAGAAGAGAGGAAAGATGTTTCAAAGCAAGAGGGGCCGCATTACTGACCCAGAGGCGCTGCTGAAGTAACTTTTTTCTTCAGCTCAGAGGTTTATAAAGCAGCAGTAGATCTTATTCGCTCTGGCTCCTCAAGATTTGGTGAAATACAGTGTGTCCAGAATACACAACGCCCCAAGCAAATGCACAATGCGTCTTTGGAGTGGGAATTTGTGAAGTGAATTCCTGTTTCCTGAGAGAGAAGTCACACGCAGGCTGACACTGGAAACAGAGACAGATCTGAGTACCCGAAGGTGACATGCAGACTACAGCTGACGCCATCGGTCCCCTGCCCTGTTCTCCTCACTAACAGAACCCTGAGTAGATCCCAGACTTCAGAGGATACAGTGATAAACACCCCAAAACTCAAACACCCCAAAACTCAAACACCCCAAAACTCAAACACCCCAAAACTCAAACACCCCAAAACTCAAACAACTTGGAATCCGAACGAAAAAAAATCAAGCAAGTTTTGCCTTGGAATCCGAACACTGCTTTGGAATCCGAACACCAACACGTTGTTCGTGTGGCCCGTAGCTTCATCTGAACACCCACTCGTCTTGGAAATTGAACATCTGGGAACTCGAACAGGGTTCTAGGATGAATTAAGTTCACATTCCAAGGCATCACTGTTCTTGGTTCTTCTCGATTCCCTCCCCTCTGAGGAGCTCTATTATCCAGTCCCAACATGATGGACTTCTCTAGTTCCCACTGGTTGTTTTTGTTTTTGGTTTTGGTTTTTTGTGGGGAAGGAGTTCTGACCAGTGAGATGTGAAGAGATAGGAGGGGCAGGGTAGGGGGAACTCCTGGGATCTTAAAAACAAAGATGCATGAAGAGAAAATAGATGTGTCTCTTCCACCTGTGGGCTGGGCCAGGCCTAGGGCTACTGTGGCCACCACCCCCTGTCACCATGAGACGTATAGCTGAAGGACAAGGGCACATGCTGAAGATGGCTGAGAAGGGAGATGGTGAGGACCTTGATGACATCGCTGAGCCAGGGAGGGGCACATCTTGTCTTCGGTAACAGCAACCGAACCCAGCCCCCAACAGAGCTGGCCCCGTACACGCCTGTACACGCCTGTACACACAGTCTCCCTCCCTCTCTGCCTCGTGGCCTCCACCCGGCTTTCTGTAGCAGGCACCACCGGGCTACCTACCCACGGTTCCTGTCCTCATCTTCCCCACCGTGGGAACACCTTCACCCCTACGCTTCCCTGCTTATCGGTCCTCCAGCGCCCCTTACATCCTGTGAGGACTGGGGACAGGGTGACTCCAGATGTGGTAGTTCAAGGGCGGGGGTGGGGTTCAAGTGTGAGGTCCATCCGTTTAAACACACCCTGCAGGCCTCCTTTCTTTCATCTAGCGGAGGGGTGTCCAACCTTTGGCTTCCCTGGGCCGCATTGGAAGAATTGTCTGAGGTCACACATAAAATGCACTAGCACTCATGAATGCTGATGAGCTAAGAAAAAAATCACCAAAAAAAATCTCATCATGTTTTAAGAAAGTTTATGAATTTGTGTTGGGCTGCGTTCAAAGCTGTCCTGTGGGCCATGGGTTGGACAAGCTTGCTATAGTTGGAATTTATGTTCATAAATGATACTAGATACTAGTCCTCTTTAATTTTCTCTCAGATGGAGAGCCTGTTGTACTCATGTAATTTATTAACAAAATCATTCCTCTTACAGTGAATCTAAATGCCACATTTTCACATTAAAAATACTCTCAGAGATGCCATCAAGATGGTGGCGTGAGAGGAGCTCTTGAAACCTCTCCTGGAAAGACAATAATTTAAACAACTAAAATCCAACCAGAGAATCCCTAAGTAGTGCACAGCCTCGGCTGAGAGACCCAGGAAAATGCCTAAAGCTGGAGAAATGGAGGCGAGTGAGAGCGAAGGAAAGGGAGCCGTGTGGAGACCCGCCGCGGAGCGCGACCCGGTGACAACCCAGTGATGACCCAGAGGCTGAGCCGGGTCCAGCAGAGGAGAGACTGACGGGGGTGGGCGCTGGGGGCGCGGGTCCACATGCAGAACGACTCTGGGCGGGTTGGGGGCCTGGAAGGGACAGAGGAGGAGACGCAGACGCCAGAGCGCGGGATGGGCGGGGAACGTGGGCGCGGCTGACGGTGGTGAGAGGCCCAGGGGAGCAGCCGGGGTGTGGTGAGGGCGGGGGCCCGGGGTGTGGTGAGGGCGGCCGGAGAGCGGGGTGGGGGCCCGGGGTGTGGTGAGGGCGGGGGCCCGGGGTGTGGTGAGGGCGGCCGGAGAG
>PVKE010053085.1:0-10150 GCA_004027555.1 Craseonycteris thonglongyai
TGTTAGTTGTCAATTGAATCAAGTCACATTTTTGGTTTCTCTTGCTTAGTGTTTTGACTGTATTGTCAAATTTGAGAACTTAGTTCTTTTTTATCCTAATTGTTTCTTGGTTAAATAAAATGTTGATAGTCCAGAGGTTATTGATTTATCTTGTAGCTCTTTGTGCCCTTTAATTTTGTAATAACAACAGTTCCTCTCTTATTTCAGTCATCTTTTGGTCATTTGGCCAGTTTGCCCTGGAGATTCTGATTCATTAAGTTCTAGAATTGTTGGTTAGCCATGTAGAGTTTTTTGACTACTTTGGTGATTGTGGTTCTTACCCCTGGCTGAGAAACATTGCTGTTAATTAGCGGTCCTCAAATGTGGGTGATCATTAGAATCATTTCTAGAATTGAAAGCAGTAACAACAACACAAACTCCCAAGCTCTGCTCTAGCTCCCTGAATCAGAGTATCTGGGAATGAGGCTCAGGAATTTTTGAAAAACACTACCATATGATTCTGATAATACCAAGGTTTGATTACCATTGCTTTTCAAATTTGTCCAATCTGTGGTCAGCGGGTCACATGGGGCTCAGGATGGCTTTGAATGCAGCCCAACACAAATTCGTAAATTTTCTTGAAACGTTTTGAGATTTTATTGTAGTGCTTTTATTGTGTTTTGTGTTTTATTGTTTGTTTTTGTTTTTTTTAGCTCGTCAGCTTAGTGTATTTTATGTGTGACCTAAGAGAGTTCTTCCTGTGTGGCTCAGGGAAGCCAAAAGGTTGGGCACCCCTGCTTACCTAAATGCTCTAAAATCTATACTTATGTTAAGCCAGGATATTAGAAACTCCTTGTAATTGGAGTTCATCTTCTCTTTCCAATCCCATTGAATTGCTTTTAATAATACCAGTAGGAATAATCTAATGATTATTGAATACTTACTGTATTTGAGGCAGTGTATCTTTTGGGGGCTTAGAGAGTTTAAGTGTCTTGTCCAAAACTACTTCATAGTAAGTGGTAGAACTAGGGTATAAATTCAGGTCTTTCTGTGTTCAGAGCCTTTATTATTTACTGTGAATATTTTACTACTTTTATTGAATTGCATTTGTTTAGAACCCAGCAAACAATCTGTATGTGCAGAGAGGTTATTATTTTTTTTAAGATTTATTTAAAGATTTATTATTTTCTTAAAGATATATTTTCTTGTTTTTGAGAGGTGAGAGAGAGAAAGAGAAGGGGGGGAAGGGCTCAGAGCAGTTTCCATAGTTTACATCATTAGTTGTGACATGGTTTCATTCCACACAGGTGGATGTGGGGCCATGTGGGGCGGTCACTGAACCAGGGGCCTCCCTCATGGGAGGTGAGAACCTTCACCACCACAATTCAGTATATGGCTCTGCATAGGCTGAGCTGGGGATTCGATCCCCAGACCTTTGCTTGCAAGGCAAGTGCTCAACCTGCTGAGCTATCCCAGTATCCCTGAGAGGTTATTTTTTGAAGGTTCTAACAGTTGGTCAGTTTACCATAAGGACTTTTTTAGATTATTGTCCACCACATTATAGTGTATTCTTTATGAGGTACATGGGAGAAATTCCTCTTAAGCTTTTTTATTGTATAGAAAATGTTTGCTATGACTATTTGCATTTACCATTTTGAATTTACTGGTAGGAAACTTATGGTCAAATTTCTAGTTCACTGTTAGCAAGTACTTAGGATTTTTGTCTGCATTTTGTTTCATTCTTGGTACTGTACTGTACCATTTTAATTTTGTCTCTTCGTTTTTCTGATCTCTTTAAAAATTATTTTATTGTGCTCTAAGTCATTTTAAAGAAAAGTGTTAATTAACAAGTAATTTTGAGCCATTTATATAATTGTGACCAAATGTCTTTGAAAGGGTTGAATTTGGTGAAGGAAGGAACTTAGAATTTGAAGTGTGTCTGTGTGCCAAACACTCTGGTAGATGTTATTTTATTTTCATGCCAACTCAGTGAAGTAAGTGGTGATAGTCCGATTTTTTTTTTAATATATTTTTATTTATTTATTTTTGAGAGAGAGAGAGAGAGAGAGAGAGAGAGAGAGAAGAGAGATAGATACAGAAACAGAGACAGAGAGAAAACTGAACTGGGAGAGCTCCCAGCCCAGCATATGGTTCCACACTGGCCGGGGCCGGGATTCGATCCTCGGTCCCCAGCGCTGCAAAGTGAGCGCTTAACCCACTGAGCCATCCCGGCTTCCCCTTTTTTTCCCTCAAGTCCGATTTTATAGAAGATGAAACTAGTATGAAAAGTTAACTTTTGTTGTGCATAGCTAAACTTGAACACAGGTTTTTGTGACTCTGAAACTATTTTTTAGTACCTCTAAAGCAGGGGTCTCCAAACTACGGCCCGGGCTGCATTTGGCCCCTCAGTGAGGCCCTCTCATCCGGCCTGTGGAGACCTTTTTATTTACAGAAAAAAATTACGGAAATTTATGTGTATCCAGCCAAGATCAGCCGCTTACTTTTTCTACTTCTGTTCACAGTCAATGACATGATATAACTGCTGTTTGATAGTTAATGCGGCCCTCGAGCTGAAAAGTTTGGAGACCCCTGCTCTAAAGGATCTAATTTACCCAACAATTTTTAAATTCTTCATTGGGGGGCCGGGGTCATTCATACATTCAACAAACATTCATCCATTTGTGGATGACTTTGTAGGAGATACTGTGTGTACTGCCTTGTAGAAATTGCCACACAGGAAAGAATGACTTGTCTTCTGCTTAAGCATGTCTTTGCATGGGGAGGAGTGGTGTGAGATGAAGCTAGAAAGATGATGATGGGCAGAGACTCGTAGGCCATTCTTAAAGATTTTGTACCTTGTTCTAAGGTAGTAGGTAGACGTGAGGGATTTCTACACCCCCCCCCATACCCCCACACCCATACCCCCACACCCACCAAGCTAACTTGCTATGCAGAAATTCTAACTGGTAGTTGTATGTATTAAAGTGACTGATTTCTCCATATTAACCCTGGACCTTGCTACCCTAATGAATTCTTATTTTTTTGTAGTGGTTTTTATTCGTTATCTCGAGTTTTCCAGGTAGTAAAGGTATCAGATCTACAAGTCGTGATACTCTGCCTTCTCTTTTGGTAATGTTTATGCATCTAAATTCTTCTCTTGTTTAATTCTATTAGTATATTAGGTATATTAGTGCATTAAAAGATCATGTGACATCATATCAAGCACCAGCATTGCAATACTAATGCACAAATAGTATGTAGCTTAGTCTGTGTTCATTTAAAGCAGGGGTGTCAAACTGGCGGCCCGTGGGCTGCATGCGGCCCCTGAGGTAATTTTTTGTGGCCCACAATGTGCTGAAATAAAATAAAATAGAAAAAATTGTTATGAAGAAAATAGCGTACACACAATTCCCTCGTTAACCCTTTAACTACTGAAGACGAGTATACACGTGGCCCAGTGCCTTTCCTGGGGGCCTGTGGGCGTGTATAAACGCGCTGACTCAGTTCTGGCGACATTCATAAATGAGATGTGGCCTGCGTGAATCTTGCCTGTTGCACCAAATGGCCCGTGTTTTAATTGACTTTGACACCCCTGATTTAAAGCATTTATTCAACTCTTAGTAAACTCTTTAAGTTTTTTTGTTTGTTTGTTTTTTTAATATTTGTTTTGTTGTTTTGAGAGAAGGTTAGAGAGAGATAGAGAGAAGCAGGGAGGGTCCAGAGCATAGTTGTCCATAATTAGTTATGACATAGTTTCGTTCCACACAGATGGATGTGGGTCCATGTGGGCGAGAACCAAACCAGGACCTCCTGCATGGGTGGTGAGAATCTTTGCTGCCATTCCAGAGGTTACCAGTTGCGCCAGAGTTTAGCACATGGGTTTGTATGGGCTGAGGCCAGGAATCAAATCCCGGAATTCATGGTTGCGAGGCAAGTGCTCAACCTGCTGAGCTATTCTTGCCTCTCAACTATAAGTTCTTAGTGCAGGATTTACTTTTAATTCTTTGTATCTCCCACCTTTCCCAATGTCATTTACTAGCTCCTAATCCCAGAGCCTTACTTTTCACATTTGTGAAATAGTAATTATACCCACCATATGGTGAGATTAAATGTAATGATATATAAAGCGCTTAACACAGGGATGCCCAATCTTTTGGCTTTGTTGGGCCACATTGGAAGTAGTAGTATTGTCATAGGCCACACATAAAATACACTAACAATAGCTGATGAGAAAAAAAAAAAATCTATATCACAGTGTTTTAAGAAAGTTTACAAATTTATATTGGACCAGGTTGGATAAGCTTGATGTGACACAATGCCTGGCACAGATGGTAATTATGATTCATTCATTTAATTCAATAAATGAATGTTGAGCTAAACACTTAAGGATATAATATGAAGCAAAAACAGGCATGGTGGACAGGAGAGCTAATCAAATAGTGACACAAAGAAATAAGTGCTAAGAAGGAAAGGAACAAAATTCTTTAAGATAATATTGATATAAAACCTAAGCCATCACTAGGGTCATGGAGGGTCCTATGGAAAGGATGTTAAGTGAGATCTGAAAATGATTAGTTGCTAAATTGACATCTTCATTTCACAGATGAGGAAACTGAGGTTGACAGGTTAAGTGGCTTGTCCAAGATGACAGAACTGATAAATGGCAGAGTCCAGATTTGAACCCAGGCAGTATGGCTTCAGATTCAGTGCTCTTAGTTGTTGTGCTGTATTGCCTGACACGGTCACTTTTGCATTTTGGAAAGATCACTCAAGCTACAGTGACTAGAGGATGACTAGAAAGGAATGGAGAGCCCAGTTAAGAGGCTACTACATTATCCTAAGAAAGGTTATTGTAGCTTGGAGTAGCGTGGTGACAGGGAAGATACAGAGAATTAGACGGTTTACATAATACAAGGTGAATCTATCTTGAGTAAGTAAATGAAAAATGAATGCATGGGTCTGAAACACATGTATAAATAAGGTCATATGCTGTCTCATAAACGATTTATAAGCAACAGTGCTGAATTGTCTGTTGGAATAAAACTGAGGCAAATAGAAATCCATTTAGGTTTATTTATGTTACTATAACCAAATTTTTATCTTGAATACATGATAGAAGAAGATGTTAATTACAAAATGATAGGTTCTGTATCGTCATTCTGTTAATACAAACTTCTCGGTTCATTTGATGCTGTAAAGCTCTTCTGGTTTTTAGTAGACCTTTAAATACTCTTTAACACAAAAATAAATTACAAAATAAATAACATACAAAGCGGTTACTGCTTCTCATAATTGGGACTAGAACCAAAGGACAAATGCTCTAAATATAAATATGAGTGAATTTAAAGGTAGAGGTCATGCACTCTAAAATTGACAAACGGTAAAGGCAGATGGGCAGAGAAGGAAGTCTTTGGTCTAATTTGAAAATTCAGTGTTTCTATTATAGACCTCTTACTATAGCCACATTTTGCATGATGCATTTTGTGATTAAAACATTTTTATCCTAGAAAGCTAAAAGATGTAATAAAACATTAACATCTAGTTTTAATATTCTATCTTTTGTTTCTTTAATCAATTCTAATCCTTTCTATAATCCTAAGTACCATCGGTAGACATAGACTACCTAATTTTTTAATTGTGAGAAACTTCATTTTTTAAAATGTCTGGAACATACAAATTCACTTTGTTTCTAGGCAAACTATATGAATTAAGAATCCTCCCAGCTAGGGGTAAGTGGGGAGGTGACAGTTGGGGGTTATAAAACAATCTGAGGTGAATGGCAGGATCTTTTCCTCTCCCTTTTCTCTTCTAACAATTCAGGTGAAGCTGAGCAGGGTTGGAAGCTGTGATGGCCTGGAGCAGAGTATGAGCACCTGAGTTATAAGGAGGGCTGTGTGCAGGATGGTGACCTGTAATGTTAAGCCAGAGCTTAAGTATGGGGTGAGGACAGTCTCCACATGAGGGGATGGATGTCATGCTCAGTGTGTGGGGCATTAATGAGCAGGATGAAGAGGATGACCTAACGTGGGAGGGCGGGGAGAGTGGCTGCTATAACTTGTCGCGGTATATTGAAGCCCAAGTAGAATGATGATTGCATCCAAGCAGGAGGGCAACAAGCTTAGAGTAGTGGACCAGTTCAAATGGAGTGAAAGGGGAATCGTGGGTAGTTGAACACAGTGGCATCCGCCCAATGCAGAGTATCAGAAGGGGACAGTGACAGCAGTCTAACAAGTGGTGTGAAGGCTTGAGTACAGCCAGGAAGCTGCAAACCAAGGTGGGGCGTAGCAGCAGCAGTGGGAACTTGGTTACATATTGGGGATCATTTAGATGAGTGAATAAATATATTAAGGATTAAGGAAGCCAGGTTTTTCACTTTGAGAAAGGGATTACAAATATCAAAAGGATGTTGGTGGGGTTAGATTGGTGTGAACCCATGGTTTTCAATTTATATAGCTATGAAATAAAGGTCGTAAATATATAAGTCTGTCTATTGATTGTGTGTGTGTATGTATGTATACCGGTATGTATGTACATGTACTGTAGATCTATTCTTTGAGAGGGCTGGGAGTAGTGATACACTAATAACAGTGAGCGTGCCTACTATCCAAATTTTGTCTTCCTAATGTCTTTCTCCACTAGAGGAACCAGAGTTCCTTGGAGATATAGCTGATTTCAGGGGTAGAACAGAGAAAGTACAGGTGAGCCTGAAGTATCTTGTGTCAGAAAGTAAGGAAGTGCTCCAAGAATGATGAGGACATGTCAAAAAAATATACCAGCCTTAAAGGGGCTCCCACTGGCCAAATGTGGGACAATTTGAGCATAAAAATAATGATAATTATTAGTCATAATCCATAGAATAAATAGGAATCCATGAGTTCATACTGACAATTAAATAAATGAATAAGTGGAAAGTTTGATGAGGAAAAAGATATTTCAGAGTTTTATAGTTAATCACAAAGGGAAAAAAGAGTAACTTTAAACTGAAGAGTCCTGATTAGATGCTGACTTATCAAGTGATAGCATCACCAGTAATGGGACTAATTGAAGTCGTGTGCCACCTGATTAGATTCAGCGAGAAGGGCACTGTGTTATTTCCTGCCAAAGATGCTGGAAGTCATGAATCTGAATCATGGGGAAAGATCAATTTGGTGGTCATTTTACAAAATCACTGGCTTGAAACCTGAAAACACGGCAGAATCATGAAAAGATAAGGAAAGACTGAGGAAATGTTACAGATTGAAGGAACATGACAACAATTGTAACATATTCTAGACCTGGTCCTGTTGTTGTAAATGGCATTGTTAGACCAAGTGACAAAATTTGAATAGGGTCTGAGAATTAGATGGTAGTATTGTATCACGTTAATATTCTGATTTTGATGGTTGTTATTATCAGAGAATGTCTTTATAGAAAATACACACTAGAACTTTGGGGGTGAGGGAAAAAAGTAAAAGGGAAATATGAGAAGTAGAAGTACACAGACACGACTTCTGGAGGAATTTGCTAAGGAAGCAGAGAAAGGGGCTAGATGCAGGCATGGAATAAGGGACTTACTTGGTTTTGTCTTTTAACATCATTGATGTTATAGGATGCATATTTATATTCATAAAATTCATAAAAAGATCTAGAGGAAAGCAAAAATGATAGTGTAGGAGAGAGGAGAATTTTAGAAATAGTGTACTTGAGAAACAGCATAGGATCAGTGCACATATGAAGGAATTGATCTTAAGAGCAGGGACTAGTGGAACCAGAGAGAAGGCAAGTTGATTGTTTAATGATGTGATGATACAGTAATTATCTATAGATTTAATTTTCCCAGTGAAATCGAATCTAAATTAATAGCCGAGAATGAGGAAAGAAAAGATGCTACTGGAGGGGTCATAAGAAAGAGGAAGTGGCAAATAGTCAGTGTGAAGAATAGGAGAGTGAACAGACCAGGAAAATGTAATAGGATTGAAGGGCCATCATGAGGTTTGTGGTCAAAAGTTTGAAAGTGAGACCAAGTATTGTGGGTGGCTATTTTTCTCCAGACACCTTCAACTGACTAGATTATGAGCATGTAGAGGAGGAAGGAGGTAGACAACTGGATATAACCGGGGTTGGGATTTTATCAGAAGTACAGCAAAAGCAAGAGAAGAGCAAAGGAGTTGATACCTGCAAGGGAGTCATTATTACAGAATAAATGAGAATATTCAATACTGACCTTCTCACCCTGATGTTTTATCAGAAATGGGGACTTATTTCTAATGGCTTATTTGTATTTCTAAGACTTTCATGAAAAGCATAATTGTTTGGCTCCCCAGGAGTGACTAACTAATCAGACTGTCTACAAAGTCCTAACTATATTAAGATTACTTTTATTCAATACATTAAAAAATCCCTGGGAAGCCAAAGAATTATTCCCCCATTAAAAAACAAACAAACAAACAAAAAACCCTAAGTAAAATTTGAAGACTTTATTGGCTTTATTCAATCAATCTTGAATTGGGCAGCATCCAATCTAGCAGATTGAAAGGAGCTCCAAGACTAAATGAGACTTTTATAGGCAGAAGGGAGCACGAACAAATAAGTTATACTAGGCAAAAAGTGGTTTTGTTATTTCAAGGTTCCTTTCTATTACGGGATGGCTGGCATCTTTCAGGCAGATTATTTAACTGGTGCTGATCAGGTGATTTCTGATTGACAGGCTTAAGATTCCATTTCTGGGACAGCCGAAAGTTTTGGTTTGGAGACCTGGGGCTTAGTATAAGTGACTCCATTTGGGGCCTGCTGTTTTGTTTTTAATACCTCCTCCCCGTAGCCTTTATCCTGAGGCTATGTTATCTGGACATACTACAATTTTGAAATTATTAAATTAATTTTCTTTTCTTATACCATGTTCATCATGGAGGTCAAGAGTCTCCCTCAACAATGTTTTTCAACATTCAGTGCTTATTTCCAATTTCAAATTTTGGCTGCTGAAATCTCTTTAGCGTGTTACCCACAATCTCTTCACCCCCATTTTCCATCCTTTAAAGCAGTAGTGTCCAACCTTTTGGCTTTCCTGGGCCACACTGGAAGAAGAATTGTCTTGGGCCACACATAAAATACATTAACACACACACACACACACACACACACCTCATAATGTTTTAAGAATTTGTGTTGGGCTGCATTCAAAGCCGTCCTGGGTTGCAGGTTAGACATGCCTGTTTTAAAGTCTAACTTAAAACGTTCTTTGCTACATCTTGATTATGTATCTTTTAAACTTATAAGTGCTCTTAGAAGGCACCCTGCTTCTCCAACCTTTTCTTCCTACCCAGGTCAGTTTTTCAGAGCATTCCTATTCTCCTAAACATGCATAGTTTTCAAATAATTTCTGGGCTTCCAGTCTCTGCAATACCAGTGTATCTTCTAGAAGAAACAGACTAGGGTTTCTTAACCTTGGCTCTATCGACATTTGGGGTGGATAATTCTTTGTTGAGGCCAAGGGGAACTGACATGTATATTGTAATAGGTTTAGCAACACCTCTGGCCTCTAACCCACCAGATCAAGCTTGTCCAGCGTGCGGGCCGGGCCTCATGTGGTCTAGGGTGACTTTAAATGCAGCCCAACACAAATTCATAAACTTTCTTAAAACTTTATGAGATTTTTTTTTTTTTTATAGCTCATCAGCTACTGTTAGTGTTAGTGTATTTTATGTGTGACTCAAGACCATTTTTCTTCCAGTGTGGCCCAGGGAAGCCAAAAGATTGGACACCCCTGCACTAGATACTGGTAGTAATACCTACTCCTTCCTCTTACTGTAGTAACATCCAAAAATGTCTCCAGACATTGCCAAGTGTCCCTTGGGTGAAGAGGGGTCAAAACCATATTTTCGACTAATTTTTAACTAGTAAAGGTTGTATATCTGTCTTTAAATATGGCATATATCTACCTATATGTAAACAGATTTATTTTTATTTTAGTTTTATTTTACCTTTTGTTTGATTTTTTTTTATTTTTTTATTTTTTTATCTTTTCACATTTATAGAGAGAAATTATCTTTTTGTCTTCAGTGCATAGTTATTTCTATTTTACTTTTTGACAGATAGAGAGAGAGACAGAGACAGAGACAGTTAGAGAACCAAACTGTGGGAACTCCCCAGTTCAGCATGTGGGTCCTGCCTGGGCCGGAGCCGGGATTCGATC
>PVKE010053086.1:0-10149 GCA_004027555.1 Craseonycteris thonglongyai
AATAAACATGAATCAACATTGCTTTCTGAGAGAGGCGAAGAGTCTTGTGTGGGTGGCGGAGGAGAGGCTCTCACGTGACTCGTAGAAGCGTTAGGCTCACTCGGAGACTCTTCTGCTGGAGGCGCTGACGGTAGAGCCGGGGGCTTTACCTTGGAGAGAAACATGGTGATGGGTAGTTGTTGTCTTTGTTTTTTCTTTTTCTTCAAAATTCCCCTGTACAAGGACATAACCCCGTCAACGCGATGGCTGAACTCGACAGCTCGAACCATATTGTCGTCAATGTCTTGTGCAAATTGTTGCATCGCTCTTGCCATGTTGCACAATCGTTGCAGATTCTCCAGGGTAAGGCCAGGCTTTTCAGTTTCTTCTTCGTCTTCCTCTTCGTTTTCTTCCTCACTTGCAGACTTTGTCATCGCAAGGAGGTCTTCATCGGTCTCTCATTGGTCGATGTCGCACCGGAAACCAATCACGCGCCTTTATGAGAGCCCGTGGGATGTACTCTGAGTCAACTTATCTCTTTGTTTGACATGCAGGGATCCTTCTCTCTCATGCATCAATACGAAACAAAGCTCCTTTCCGCAATGTGGCTGCCGACATGGTTGTATTTTTTCATTTTTATTTTTCGATGAATGTTTTGGAAAACCCCGCGAAGCACTGAAGCCGCAAACCATGAAGCGCGAAGTGGCGAGGGAACACTGTAAACAAAAATATTGTATAATAATTTTCCTTTCTGAATTAGCTGAAGTAGATACAGAGCTTGGTAGCCTCAGATACAATATGAATATTTCTTTTGATTAGCAAGTACAGATTTATATACTGTCACTTTTTTATTTCTTAGAAGGCTGCAATCACAATAATAACAATATCTATCTATATTTAATATTCCCAAGGTGTTGTGTTATGAACTTTTACATGCATCACTTATTTCTTACATCAACTCAATAAATCAGGAAACTATTATCATTACTACTACTATAGATCGAAAGTTTGTGTTCCATTATTATCCATATGTTGGAATCCTCAATGTGATGATACTAGAAAGTAAGGAACTTGGTAGAGGATTAGGTCATGATGTTTCAGAACTCATAAACGGCATGAGCACCCCTTACCCCTTTCAACATGTGAGGAAGCAACGAGGAAACTTCCTCTATGACCAGGAGGTACATTCTCACCAGACACCAAATCTGCTGCTGTCTTGATCTTGGACTTTCTAGTCTCCAGAACTGTGGGAAATACATTTTTGTTGTTTGTAAACCACCCAATCTATGGTATTCTTTATAGCAACACAAACAAACCAAGACATGTACATCAAAGATGAAGAAAGTGAAGCTCCGAATTGAAGTCACACAGTTGGCAAGTAGAGGATCTAGGATTTGAACTCTAGGTCTTAATTCCTAAACACTAGGCTGAGTTGACTACGATCACACATCCTTTCCTTCAAAGTCAGCAGTCTAGGAGAGAAAGAAAAAGGTGGATAATAATATTTCTTTCACTGAATAGTGTCTATAATTCCCTCTCCGGGTTCCACTGAGTGTGTGCCTTTCCTATAAAAAGTGGTGGTTTATTCACTATCAATTCAAGCTCGTAAATTTTTTTCTCCTTTACTTACTAATGGAATGTTCTATTAATCAATAGTGTATTAAAATACCCTACCACCATCACTGCTGCCTCAATTTTTTTCTGCTGGAATCATAACTTCCATCTTAGAAACTTTCTATTTTTTATCAAAAATTAGATAAGAGTATAGATTACCTGATTTAAATTTTGTTCTGTTTGAGATCTCAAAGACATATTACTAACACAGAGGAAAAATGTGCACAATTAAAAAAAATCAATCAGGATTTTCCATTATCCTTTAGTAAAATGGCTGTTACATTTTTCTCTTCTGCCATTTTTCTTACTTCTTCATACATGTTTGCTTTTTCTTTTTAATTTGCGTGAGTGAAAAAAGGAAGTGAGTGAAAATTTTATCTCTAATCTTATGCGTAGAATATTTCTTGCTCATTCTTAGTATTAAACATAAAAGTGATGAAAGCAAATTATAAACTGACTTTTTCATATCTCTGTTTGCATATTTAAAAAGAAATTATCCTTAAATAAAAATATTATAACTAAGTGATCAAATATGTTATTTCAAAACTAACCTCTTAATCTTTCTGTAAATAGTAAAAGGAATGTTGTAGAATACTTGAAATAATCTACCCTCAGTTTGTGTGTTTTTTTAAATACTTTAATTGATATAGCATACTATGTGTCTATTTTAATGTATTGTGATTACTATAAAAATGCTGACATATATATCTTTGTGATTTAACCTAATCTGAATTGCTGTTTATATGTTAATTTTTCCAAAAGCATTTTATATCATTCTTATTCATTTTTACATATAGTTACAGAGTAGAAACTGGTGTTAAAAAATTCAACTTAGTAAATTTTAAAGATCTTACTGGCTTTATTCAATGATCCCTGAATTCAGCAGCACCTAATCTAGCAGATCGAAAGGATCTATGAAGAGCCATAGAGAATGACAAACTATCCTATTGTCAGAAGGGAGCAGGAACAAGGAAGTTATACTAGGTGAAAAAAGCAAGTTGTTTATTACAAGGTTACTTTCCTTTGGGGGGTGGCAGGTATAGCATATTACCTAATTAGTGCTGATCAGGAGATTCCTGACTGGTTTAAGATTTCATTTCCGAGAAAGCTAAAATCTAAATTAAGTCTCAGTTTTGTGCTACAGGGCTGAATATAACTGACTCCATTTTGGATATCTCTTCGCTTGAACTTGGTTCCCTTAAACTATATTTGAGAAGTTAAATTATTTACTGAAGTGTACATTGTTAGCTAAGTGGTAGAAATAGGGTTGATCATTTGTTGAAATTGTCACATGCTCATTTAGGTAGAGGAGAAAGATTTCAGAGTATTAGAGACCATTGAACTTGTTGCAGGAAAAGATGAACCCACCGAGGTCTTAGTAGAGGGACTGTGTTAGAGCAAGATTAACTTCAGTGATATAGAGGTGCATGGTGTATTTAATAGAAATAAAATATAGACAGAAGTTCACAGGATGAGTAAAAGTAAAGATGATGTTTTTAATTGGAAATACTGTATTTGAAATGTTTATTTGCATTTGAAATCAGTACTGCTGTATCTTACCTCTTTATAGTCAGACTTATAAAATATAAAGGTTGTCAGTACTCGTTGTTCCCATTTTTTTTTTTTTTTTAATTTTCTGTGTTGTCTTACTCCCTGGTCTGAATTCTACTCTTTGTCTTTCCTTTTCAACTCCTTTGCCATATCCTCCTTTTTGTCAAATAACTGTTACAATTCTTCAAGGCTGTATCTCAAGCTTCCCCAACCCTCTACTCTATACCCTAAGACAATCTCATTTGCAGCACAGTTTCTATTATTATTTATTTCTTGATGATTCACAAATGTCTATCTCCAGTCTAGATTTCTCTGGCCTTTATATCGAAATTTCCAACTATCTACTAAGCTCTACTGGGGTATCGCTAAGGCACCTCAAATTCATCATGTTCAAAACTATTCTCATATAATCCCTTGTTATTCCTCAAACCTGGTGTTCTTTTACTACTGCCTTCTTTATTAAGTGACTACCGTCCCTGACATGTCTTCCCCTTGCCCACTAACCCCTACTGCATTTGATAGCAAGGTCTGTTGCTTCAGCCTCTACAATACATAAGGCTGCCTACCATTTTATTGTTCATCTCTGCTGTACTAGTTCAGTATAAGCCCCTGTTGGAACATTCTGAAGCTGCCCACTCAGTTATAAAATCTAGTCTTCCTTCCTTTCGTCATTTTTTCCACACCACAGCCAACATGATCTGTTCAAGTCTGATCATTTCTGAACACTTGTTTTTAAAATAAAGACAAAAATGACTAATGTGTCATAATAGATCTGAGTAGTCTGAGCTTTTCAACCTTACTTCACACTAGTCTCCTTCTTCATCTTACAGTTTCAGCCATGATTTCTCTTCCCTCCAGACCTTTGCACATGTACTTTCTATAGCATGGAATAATTCTCTTTCTCCCTTCATCTCATTACTGCATTCTAATTCTCAGTTCAAGTTTATTTATCTCCCCAAAAATTTCCTGGCCCCTTTATCATTGTTTATGTGCTATGTGATTATATTTTATTGTCTTCATAGCATATACTGCATTTTATGATGATTATATTACAAATTTGTGCAATGAATTCTCCTCCCTAGACTAGAAGTTCCATGAAGGTAGAATTTGTGCTTATTTTTTTTAAGATTAATTTTATTATGTTTTACTTAGAGACTGAGACAGAGAGAGACAGAGAGAAGAAGGAAGGCCCAGAGCAGTCTCCATAGTTGTACATTATCAGTTTTCAACATGGCTTTGTTCCACACAGGTGGGTGGGGCCACACCGGGCAGGAACCTGGCCAGGGCCTCCCACATGGGAGGCACGCTCCCGTGAGCTGGGGGCTGAACCAGGGGGCATCTCACACATGAGAAGCTTGTACTGGCAAGCTCCTACATAGGAAGCACACCCCAGTTCAGCATAAAGGTTCACACAGGCCAGGGCTGGGATTCGATTCTCATTCCCTAGGGCTACACAGCAAGCACTTAACCTGCTGAGCCACCCTGGCTTCCCCAATTTGTGCTTATTTTTGCTTATCATTGTAACCTCCTAATTTAATACAATGACTATTCTGTATTAGGTGAATAATATATATTAACTTAGTAAGTGAATAAGTAAATAATTTCATAAATGTAAAATTTAAAACATTATTTTTTTAATATAATTAATCTTGAGATATATAGCTTATCTCCTTTGCTAGAACAATCTATAATGTAGATTAACTTTCAGATTCACATTTCCATTAAATGAGGAAGTGGGTATATTGTAAGTACTTTGTTAATATTTAAATAAAAAATGTATTAATGAAGATAAAATAATTTAAATCATTGTTTTGTTTTTAATATTTTAAGCAATATTTCTGCTACTGTCTAAATATAAGAACCACACATTTTGGGGTGTTCTTCAAAATAACAGAATCAAAATAGAAGGTCATAAATCTACAGTTTTATACAATTATTTCAGGTATTAGCAAAGTAAATTTGAGAAACAACAATTTAATACAGTTAATAGATCTATATTTATAATAAACGGGGAAACTGGAATGGCTCAGCGGGTTAAGCACTCGCTTTGCAGTCCCAGAGACCAAGGATTGAATCCTGGCCCCAGCCTGTACAGACCCATATGCTGAGCTGGGGTGTGCCCCCAGTTCAGTTCTTGCCGGGGCCTATGCAGGAGGCTCCTGGCCCAGTTCCTGCTCTGCGCAGCTCCGCACCCACCTATGGAGTGAAACTATATGGAAAACTAATGCTGTCAACTATGGAGACTGCTCTGGGCCCTCCCCCTTCTCTCTGTCTCTCTCTGTCTGTCAAAAAACAATAAAAATAAATCTTAAAAAAAAAAGGTTATATATAATAGCTATAGTGATAAGGAAAAAACAGTTATATCATTTACACATCTTAAGGAAGAAACATAATCTTCCTCATATTCTTTCTATATTCTTTTGTTTCTTTCATCCAAGTGTTCATATTGATCTAGTTCAAAATAAAAATCAAGTTTATTTACAACAGATTAAGAGATCTTGCTTTTTTTGCCCCTGATTCATAAGTATGCTTTGAATTTCTTGACCAATTTTTTGCTAAGAGAATGAAACATGTTTGTTCTCTGCATGAATAAAAAAAAACATTACTTAAATTTTAAGGCCAGAAGTATACTAATTAAGGCTGAATATTGATAGTGTGGTTATACCTAATGATGTATTACATACAAGGTCTGTCCAGAAAGTATCTAGCCATGTAATATGGGAGAAAAAAAGAAGCATTTATTGAAGAAGATACAAGATACAAGAGATATTGTACATGTGACAATGATGTGTGACTCCCCTTCAAAATAGACACCTTTGTTAATTACAATCTGTACATGTTGCACATTTTCTCATGTTCTGCTTGTTGCAGGTCTACCAGAATGTGGGTCACTTTCTACCACCTTTGAAGTGTTTTAGCCACACTTTTATTTGTGCAGCACTCATTGCATCACCTCTGAAATCTTTATGAATCATCCAAATATTTTCCACGGATGACGGTTCAAGCTTAACACAAAACTTGATGCAGAGTTGTTACTCTATTCACTCAGTCATTTTAACTGCAAAGGCTACCCAGTACACGTTTTCACTCGCTGGTGTCTAGTGCCCTGACTTAGTACAGTGACATTGTCACTGCTCAAGCATGTGCATTCCAGTCTACTCTCCTAAGCTGTCAAGTTACATTGATGTCACATAAACTGTTCTTGTTATATTGACAATAGCTGGATTTTTTTCTGGACAGACCTTGTATACTAGTCACAATGATGCAATTGAGTCATATAATTCACTGAGTATTTTTGGGGAAATGTCACCTAAGTGCTAATAAATTCAACTGTGTAGGTTAAATCATCTGGAAAATAGCTAGGCTGAGAAAGCCATGTTGAGGTTATTTCAATAGTACTGTAGTGAAAAATTCAAGTCTCAAAGAGGAGTTGTACTCAGATGAATGAATGACATTATAACAATTTTATACAAAGGTGCAAGTGGGTTCCTAGGGAGGGAGACGGTCTTGTCTTTGATTTAGCATTTTAAAATGATAATAAATCAGATTAATTATAATGATTTCTATTTTGGAACAATTAAGATTGTTGCTAGGGTAGGATCTGGGTTTCAGCATTATAATTTCATAACTTAAAGATGGTTGCTCAATTCACTTCAGAGATTCATGATGAAAGTCAAGTCTCTGGAGAATTCCTAGGGCCTCTCTTTATCCAGGGCTTTTATTATCATCACTATTTTTAAAGAAAATTGCTACACAAAATAGTATCTAAGCTCTATTCAGAAAAAAAAGCAGTGCTGATTCCTGGTAAAACAAAAACAAAAACAAACAGTATGTATAAGGTGGTCTCACCAGGACCAAGATATTGTTCTCTTTCCTGAGACCTGGACTTTAGGTCAATCAGCAAAATCAACCTTTTATTGTACTGGAGTCTGTTACCCATGTGAATGGTTTAAAGGAATACACATCGTCACTATTTCACTGAAATTTTGTTTGTGGCCGCATCTTATTTTGAGCAGAACTGAAAACCATAACGTTGAAAAGGCATTTGCCCAAAAGAAACTTTCACAAAGTCTATGTAATAATGTTATTATTGTTAACTTATGACCTAATATTTTCCAGATTGTATTTCCCAGGTCACTTGATAAAACAGTAAGGGTTCCCCCACCCCTCAAAAAAAAAAATTCTTATATTACATCTCCTTCTCAGAGATAGATGGTATTAAAGAAATTTTTAACTTCACTTAACTTTCTTTGTCAGATTAACAAAACTGATGCCTCCACTCTTATTTCTGCAGAAGTAATCCATAGTAACTTTCAAAGTGCCTGTTTATAGTACTAATTCTTTATTGAAAAAATTGTATGAATAAATAATGGGTTAGTGGATAAATGAATAGATAAATGGATGGATTAACTAGTAAATAAATTACTAAAAAGAATCCTTAGGCCTAACAAAATGGATATAATTATTAAACATAGTTATAGTAAAGACAAAATAAGGATTGCTAAAGTCATCAGTTGGTAGCAATAAGATGAACCAATGTTTGCAATATACGTAGGAAAATTTTCTGACTATCATTTTAATCAACATGAGGTACTTCTTCTAAGTATCTTTATTTTTAAAGATCTATTTTTATTGGTTTTTGACAGAGAGAGAGAGACAGACAGACAGAGACAGAGAGAAGGGGGAGGACCCAGAGCAGTCTCCATAGTTGACAGCATTAGTTTTCCCTATAGTTTCACTCCACAGGCGGGCGCAGGGCTGCGCAGGGCAGGAACTGGGCCAGGAGTCTCCCACATAGGTCCTGGCGAAAACTGAACTGGGGACACACCCCAGCTCAGTATATGGGTCCACATGGGCCGGGCCTGGGATTCGATCCTCGGTCTCCGGGGCTGCAAAGTGAGCACTTAACTCGCTGAGCCATCCTAGATTTCCTAAGTCTCTTTATTTATTTATTTAAAAAAAAATATTTATGTGTTTATTTATTTTTGACAGAGTGAGAGAGAGAGACAGAGACAGACAGAGAGAGAACTGTGCTGGGGGAGCTCCCCAGTTCAGCATATGGGTCCGCATAGGCCAGGGCCGGGATTCGATCCTCGGTCCCAGGCGCTACAAAGTGAGCGCATAACCCACTGAGCCATCCCGGCTTCCCAGTCTCTTTATTTTTTAACTTCACCTTCATTCAACCCCTTACACTACCCAATCAAGCCTTCTGTTATAATATTAATTCTCTTAATATTTCTATGTGCAGCATTACAATTGCATATTAATATTCTACACTCTCCACTAATAATCAGTCATCTCTTACTATGTATCAGATACTCTTGAAGCACTCGATATACATTATCTCATTTATTCTGGAGTTCTGACCTTTAGCTATTATTATTTTTTTCACTTTATGTTTATTGATACTGAAGAGTTAAGGACTTTGCCCTAAGTTATGCACTAATCAGTGAGATAACTGAGATACCAGCTCAGATGTCTGGGGGAATAACCTTTATGTGGCAGTGTTCTCTTCTACTTATATTTTCCTCATACTAGAGAGGAGATTCCTCTTGCTTGTTTGTCTTTAACAAGAGCATTTTTCTCCTGATAAGTCTTATTAGCTCTTCACACATGAATCCCTATGACAATAAATAAAATGAAACCCTTACTCATAAATTGAAACTCAGAGTATCATTGCATTACAATATAATAATTATTGTTCATCATAATAATTGTAGAACATTAAGAAAAGTATAAAATATGTTGAATATATTATACCTCTGAAAGATAAAATAATCTATAATATAACTGAAATATTCATTGTAGTTTAAGACACCAGGGTTTGAAAGGAGCAAATCCTCTATTAGTTTGAAAACATCTTATTTAGTAAAAAAAAATTATCCATATACACTGATGATCAAAAATAAATAATGCACTTTGAGTCCTAGGTGGCAGTTTTATCATATTCAGCTTACATAATTTAGGTATTAACTATACTATTCTTCCTTCTTGCCACTCCTTGTTGGAATAGTAATAAAATGTGGCATGGCACTGCATGAGCTACTTGATGAAGAGATTTAAAATTTCGACATGTTTCCAATACAGCTCTAACATCCTTAGTCAGCTAATGGTTGGAGATTAATATCAAAATTAGTATGTGGGTGTTTGATATACTAGCCTCCTGGGTTTGGAGAACTTCTAAAATACTATGGGCTCAGCAGGGCACTCTGTTGTCATAGCTTGTAGAGATAATAAACAGACATCTGCTGGGCTGTTCTATGATGGGATTTGAAGATAGGCCTTTTATGAAATAAGATTTGATTTAGCTTAAAAAACAGACTTTAAAAGTGAAAATATTGTTTTCAGCTGGTAAATGTTACAAAAAATTTGTAAACTATTGGACAATCACCAGAAAGTCAAATTGTTTACATTCACCATTCACATGGTGTGAGTGTAATAGATAGTAAGCTGGTCGTAATTTGTTCTGAGCATTATGAATGATGAAAAATGTGTCTCTTGAAATCCCTTTAAAAATTGAAAGTGGTCTCTAGGTCCATCCATGTTGTCACAAATGGCTGTATTTCATCTTTTCTTATCACTGAGTAGTATTCCATTGTGTAAATATACCACAACTTCTTTATCCAGTCACCTATCGAAGGGCGTTTTGGTTGTTTCCATGTTCTGGCCACTGTGAACAGTGCTGCAATGAACATGCAGAAGCAAACATCTTTAAAGATTAAGGTTTTCAGGTTTTTTGGGTAGGTACCCAGAAGAGGGGTGGTTGGGTCAAATGGCAATTCCATTCGTAATTTTTTGAGGAATCTCCATACAGCCTTCCATAGTGGTTTTACCAGTTTACATTCCCACCAACAGTGTATGAGGGTTCCTTTTTCTCCACAATAAGTCAGACTGAAAGAATCAGGAGACATATGACCTCACTTATAGGTGGAATATAAAATTGAAAGTAACAAAGACACAGAGACCTATGGACACACTCAATAGCTGGAAGATTGCCTGAGGGAA
>PVKE010053087.1:0-10149 GCA_004027555.1 Craseonycteris thonglongyai
TCCTTCCCACTAGACAGGTAAGGAATCTGAGATTCAGTGAGGTTAGGTATATTGCCAAAGCGGCTACATACCCAGCTGAGAGTAGTATAGCAGGGCTTAGAAACCAGTTTTATCCCAATAACCATCTTCTTAACCACTTTACTCACAGGCCAAACTTATAAGGATTTTTTTAAACAGCTGAGGTTTCCTCTAGAGATTCCCTTAATTCCCAAGTCATATGTGAAGAACTTTCTCCTCACTGATGCCAAAATTCCCACAGAGCCTTTCTCTTCCAAAAGCTCCATTAGAACAAAAACCTATTTACGTTTCACATATATCTGAAAGAATATTTATAAACTGGAATATTGGGACAGCAAAATTATTGCAATATACATTAAAGAATTTGTCTTATGACCTCACAGCATGAGGTAAATGAAAACACTATTCAAGGACACATTTTTAAAAACTACATATTTTCATGACTGTATAAGAAAGATAAAAATGAAAAATATGTGCAAGTCCCCTGTAAGTGTAGTTTAAAGACAATTAAGGAAAGACTAGGTTATGTGAAAAATAATTTTAACTGCATGTGCATAGCACAGTACCTGAAATAACATTAAGAAAGTACCAGAATAACATTCAATAAATAGTTGGTGTCTGAGTAATGCACAAAATCCCACTAGGAGAATTTATCATTTATAAATCATACCTAATTGTGTGGGGCTCTATGGTTTTATCAGATCATTTTCGTTTTGATTATTTCAATTCCTCAAAAAAATGCATTTAAGGTCAACAAGAAATGTACGTATTTAATCCCTTTGCAAAGATGAAGGAAATGACAGATCCAAGATCAAAGAGAAAGAACAAAGCAAAGTGTACAGCTCAGTTTGCCTGATTCTTAATCAATGACAACATGTAAAAAATTCATTTCCAAATAATAACAGCTTCATCTTCCCTAAGTAGCCTCTTAGGGCAACATAATTTAAAGAAGAGTAATAATCTTCATACAGTATTCTGAATATGGATACATATTAATTTATATGTTTATCAAAACTACAATTTCTAGATTTAAAGTCATTTTAATGTAGTTCACCAAGTTTTCGAGGTTTAAAACATAATGCTTGCCATATTACTCACCAGAAATTAAAAAATAAACAAGATATGAAAACAAAGGGAGCCCTTTTGAGATATATTAGGTCTTCAACAATCACACTCAGTTCTGTGATTTCTGGGCTCTGGAGTCAGACACATTCAAGCTCAAAACCCTACCATGGTATTTAGAATTGGAGGTTTCAGACAAATTATTCAATTTATTCAAGCCTTACTATCCTCATCTACAAAATCAGGAGACAAGATTGTTGTTAGGGTTCAATGATAAAATGTTTGGAAAATCACCATAGCTCAGATGTGGCACAAAGTAGAATCTCAATAGTAACTAATTTATTTTCTCTCCTCTCCTTTATATGACGCTCTTAGCATTCCAACCAGGGACCATGGTACATACATGAATCATACTGGATGGTGGAGTGAATGTTTTAATAAACCCAGGTCCCTGAGCTATCTTAAATGCTTTTTTCTTGGTAAGGAAAACATATATTTAAATGAAATATATTAATAAAACCATACATGTGATTATACATATATCTAGAAACAAGAGTTTGCCTAACATGGAGGGGTAGAAAGATAGATGCATAAAATATACACATATACAAAGTAAACACATGGTGTATGGTTAAATGAGAAAGAAATTTAAAAAAGGACAGAGAGAAGGATACCTCCTATTATGTGCAGTCATAAACTTATGAATATGAACACATACTCCCTGTCCTGGAAGTATGCACAGTCTAGGAAGGCAGAGAGACAGAAATGGTTAAATTCAATATAATAGGGTAGGTAAAAAGACAAAGGTATGCAGTGAGTGTCCTGTGACATACAAAAAAGTGGCAGTTAGGATGAATAAGAATTAGAAGAGCATTCAAAATAGATAATATCACACAAATTGAGAAGACTGTATATATAGAAAATAAAAAACCTTTACTGAGGGACATAAAAATGAATAGAGAGACACCATTCTAGGTAAGCCAACCAAACTACTGCAAAAACACAACTTTCCTAAGATAAATTCATGAATCTCTTCAATGCCAATCAAAATCCCACTGAAATCCTTCTGTTGGGAGAAAGGTGAGGGAAGGAAAGGGATCATTAGTGGGGTAAAAATTCTATGATATATCTATAATAACAGATGGGCAAAACAAATGGTTAAACAGATGCATTAAAACCATATGCCAAAATTGATTAAAGATGAATTAAAAAGTTTAAAAACAGGAAGGTGGGTGGGAGAGATTGGCGGGTGGGGAGTTGGGAGGAGGAATCAAACAAACGGTGATGGAAAGTGAGCTGATTCTGGGTGGTGAGCACATAATGCGATGTATAGACAATGTAATGTAGAACTGTACACCTGGAAACAATGTAATTGATATCAATTAATGTCACCCCAATAAATTTAACAACAACAAAGAAGTTTAAAAACATAAAAAAAGATACACTAGTAGGAAAAAAATATAAACTTTGTGATACTAAAGATCTTTCTAACTGCAGAAGAAAAATATAGCGAAGTAAAAGGCTGACAGATTTGATAACAAAAGCTTAAAAACCTTTGCTAAGTTATCAAGGTTAAATAAGAATAAAAGACAAACAAACAAAAAACAACTACAGGAAATGTGTAAAGCACTCATAAATCAACAGAAATATGAAACAGTGAAGTAGGAAAAAAAGTGAGCATTTTTCTTTTATCAAATTGAAGTTGAAAAATAAATGATGTTTTCACTTCTAAAACAGGTGAAGTAGCTCTCAGACAAAAGCTCTCACTTCTATTGGCCAGCTGAAAACCTAAATAAAATACAATAATCCTCTGTGTGAAGGCAACTGAGAACTGCTGAGAAGAAAGAAGTTCAGAGAACCGAGCTGCTTTCCTAGCCATTTTACTCTTGGGGACATGTAATTCTCAGAATGGGAGAGACTGAGTTCTAGGCAAAGTCTAGTACAAAGTCTACAGAAGGATTGCTGTGGGGATAAAGGGGACAAATGAGCATGTGATAGGTACTTAGGAGGCTTCAGTTATACAGTTGACATTCACATCAGAACTTGTGCCAAATATGGGGGGTTAGGAGGTGGTGAGGCTGCACAGAAGGGGAATTTAAAACCTAAACAAAAAGCTCTGAAAAGTAGAGCAGAGACATGTTATGAGATTTCAGAACCCACCGGGGATTAGGGCCTATAGAATATACCAGGCTATTAGGTGAAAACTTGGCAAACTAGATGAACAAGAAGTTGAGTGAATTAGCCTCAGTACAGCATGGCCCCTGACTGGAGTAAGAGTGAACTCTCTCTAGAAGGTATTTTCTGGGCCATACATAAATTTTTATACACAATGTCTAACATTTAATATAAAATTCCAAGACATCTCAAAAGACAGAGCCAATGACTAATCAGCAAGAAGAAAAATAAAGAATTATAACAGAATCATGTATGTTTGGAATGTTAAGAGTTTCCTGATAAGGTTTTAAAATAGTGATCAGTCTGTGCAAGGAAAGAGAAAAACATGAATAAAGGAGATGAAAAGATAAAGTATTTTACCACAGAAATTAAATTAACCAAATGGAATTCCTAAAGGATGAATATTTAAAATTAAAAATTCAGCAGATGCATCTGAGATCTTGCTGTCTGGCATATGTTGTCAGTTTGGCTCAAATAAACTCTTATAAAAATTAAAAACCAAAAAAACAAAACCAAGAACAAAACGAACAAACAGAAAACCCCAGTAGATATGTTTAACAACAGAATAGATTCAACAGAAGAGAATACTGACTCTAGATTCTGGGATTCTTAATAAGTATTCTGCAACTATTTTTATATTTCTGGATGTAAAACACTATCTATAAAAAGTATGTACATACAAGGGCTGTCGGGAAAAAACTCAGCCATTGTCTATATAACAAGAATGGTTATATAGCAGAATACTTTCCGGGCATACCTCATATGTTTAAAATAAGAAAAATACAACAACAACAAAAACAAACAACTTTTTAAAAGTGGGTGTGTGGTGGGTGGTGGAGATGGCCAGGCAAGTAAAGTAGAAAAATACACTCTAGGTAGAGTGATCATAAGAACAAAGGCACAGATTAAGAAAAAGGAGGTTATTTTCAGAACATACAGACTACCCAATACCACTAGGATTTACACAGTGAAGCATACAAATATTTATATGGAGCTAGAAAGGAAAATAAATTTCAAGACACAATGAAAAGTGGGGAGTTTTAAGTCATCACAAAGAGCTTAGACCTTATTACCTAGGTTATGGGGAGTGACTAAAAGATTTAACATGGTCAGATTTTCATTTTTAATATGTACATGAAGTTGCGAGGTAGAAGACAGATATAAAGAGTCAAGATTCAATGCAGGAAGACCAACTAGATAGCTATAACAGTCTAGGTAGGAAAAGTGAAGACTTTAAAAGTAGAGGACTGGTAGAAATACAAACAGAACAGATTTGAGAAACAGGTAGAATATCTTATCAGTAGGATTTTTCGATTCCTTGGAGAACGCTGGTTGGTAAACCAGAAAAAAAGTCTTCTAATACTCCCAGTTTCCAGTTAGGGTGGGATAGATATGATGGTGCCATTAACCAAGACTGAACAGCTAAAGATGAAAAGTGAGAAGAGGCTACAAGACGAAGGTAACAAACCCAGGTTTAGACTTCTTGAATTTGAGGTGCCTGAGGAACAGCTTCATAGATTTATCCTGATACTTCTCAATTAACTGTCCAAAACTCTGAATCCACTTACTCACTAGAAATACAAAAATGGTTTCCAGGTATGATAAGCAGAGTAACAGTCCCCACAATATGTCCACATCCCAATACCCAGGATTTATATATATGTAACTTTCCACGGCAAAAGAGACTTTGTAGATGTGATTAACTTAAGGACCTTGGGAGAAGATTTCTTGTATTACCCAACTGAGCCCAATCACAGGGTCCTTATGAGAGAAATATTAAAAGGTCCAACAGAGAAGATAGCCATGTGACAACAGAAGTTACAGGTGAAATATGTGGGGAAGAGGCCACAGGCCAAGGAATACAGGTGGCCTCTAGAAGATGAAAAAGAAAAAGAAACAGATTGTCCCACCAGAATCTCAAGGAATCAGGTCTGTCAACACTCTTGTTAGTCCAGTTGAAACTGATTTTGGATTTCTGACCTCTAGAACTTAAGATATTTGTGTGTGTGTGTGTGTGTGTGTGTGTGTGTGTGTGTGGTTTTTTAAGAATAAATTTGTGGTAATTCATCTAGCAGCAATAGGAAACAAATATATCAGGTTACACTACTCCTCTTTGGTTTCTTATTACCAAAGACAGGAGACTTTTTATCACCAAACACAAAAAAGAAAATCTTGAGTCCTAGAAAAGAGGGCAAGGGTTGGGGTGGGCAAAGAACAATGAGAAGGGCTTGGGGTCTTTGAAACTGAGCCCAAGCAAGGACTGAAATGAAGTATGTCTAGCCCCCTAACCCTCTCTTCCAGGAAGTACTCCCTCCCTCCCACTTCCTCATCCTCTGGCTACCAGGTCTGAAGCGCCCAAATTCCCACTGCCCAGTTCAAATGCCCTCAGCTAACTGTAAAGAGAAAGTAAATGAGAAAAACCCAAAACTTACACTTTCTAAAAAGTGAATGACCTGATAGTCTCTTACACCCAAGTCGTTATTCTTAATCTTCGAAAATTCTATTTATTTTGCAATCTTTGGATACCTTATGCAGATTTCATTTACTGGAGAAATGTACATACTCACATGATTTTTCATACAGGTTCCAAGGTCTCCCAGCTTAAGAACCTTTCTATTTCTATAACATAGGCTTTCATAAATAGGCAAACATTTAACTGTTTTCCCATAAAAATGCTCCTAGAAATTATACAATAACAATCTCTCTTCAATTAGATATTGAAACTTATATTTATAAGGAGAAAAATAAAAGGTGATACTTTCTGACCTTCCAGTTGATTAAGTAACAAATGTGGCATTATTTAAGAAACAAACACAAAAGAAAATTCAGCAGTAAAGAACAAAGCACCATTTCTCTCAGCAATAAAAATCAGGATTGTATTTGAATATAGTGGCGCATAAATGTTATCTGACCTTTCTAACACATGAAAGTTTATTTCACCGTTATTTCCAATATTTAGGAGAAATAACTTTTTAAAAATTTATGGATAAGACTATTAAGAATCTATCATCTTATGGAGAGTCATTTGTCCAAAGACAAGATTCAAAGAGAAAATGACTAATGCCCACTGCCTGTGAGATTGAGCCCAAATATATAAAGCTGCCCTTCACAAAACAATATGATAGCAGCACTTAGAACTGCTGTTGCCAACTAAGTGTTTAATTTCTGATAACACCTTACTACTCGCAAATCCAAAAATTTCATAACATATTACTAATAAAAGTTTTTAGTTTAGATGAAAAGTACAGATTATTAAGTAAACAGCCTACAAAGCTAGTATGTTAGAAAATATTACTTTGACTAGAAATTTATATATATTTAATATTAATAGACAATGCAGTAAGTCAACAATAAAACTGTATCTTAAAGGAATATTTCTGCTATTTTTAACTCAAAGTAAATTTAACATGGCAGGTGGTAGAGATTTTTCCAGATGTAATACCAGTAGTAATAATAATAACAATAATACCAACAACTAGCATTAAGTGAACTTTTAGATCAGTGCCTAGGATATTGTGTGTGTGTGAGTATGTGCATTCATGCTTTACTTGAATTAACTCCTTTCAACGTCACGATCAACTTCTGAATTCCTAAAATCACACCCAGGTTAAAGGCGTGTAGACTTCAGTGTGGCTCATAGTTAAGTAGCCATTTAAGTGGTAGAGCCAGGATTCAAACCCAAGTAGTTAGGCTCTGAGGCATCTTAGAGGGGCAAGGAGGCCCTGCTCTTCTCTGGCAGGTAAGACACTCAAGGTGGATGTGACAGAAGCAAAGATACACCAGTGCCATCTCCCACAGGCTCTCTGAATGCTGCTTCATCAGAGCACTCTCTCTCCACCCCAGCAAAGAAACTTCACTCTGAAAGCCTCCAATCACCTGCAGTGTCAGGACTGAGATGAGGAAGTTGAGGTTACTTGCCTGCGCTACTATAATGACAACACATGCTGTTCTTTCAGTAAGTTCTAACTTTTGGTAAGAGGTGGTACAAAAGGAATTGCTATATAACGGGTCTTCACTTTACAATAGTGGTGATATTTTGTAAAATAGCTTCCCATTTCCTAGTTATCAGACAAATTTGGTTATTTTTCAGAGTTGAGTTTTCTACCCAAATGCTCCTTTTCTGGTATTTGTCCAAATGAATGCTTTATAAATGATTTATGTTTTAATGAACAAGAAAATCAAATGTCAGTTGGATATGGGCCTGGGGATCAGCTGCTTCAGCCCCCTTTCTCCCAAGATGCATAGCTTGGAATTAAAGTTTAAAAAAAAAAAAAAAGACAAAGAAGAAGCTGGTTAGTGACAAAGGTGGGACTAGAATGAGCCCCCTGACTCCTGATCCAGGGTTCCCTTCACAATACTGTGCCTTTCCAGGCATCTGAGTATGAGATTTGCCCAAATCTCAATGATATGAAAATAAAGAGTACCATCAGTGTTATCAGAATTTATAGCAAATACAACTCAATACTATAAATTACAGTATTAACCCTCAAAAGTACAACTGTACACTTTAGGGAAAGCATTTCTAAAGGCCTAAATACAACCAAAGTAGAATCATACATAATTTTATAACATTCATAAACAAACTATGACTGAAAACTTGTAACTATTTCCAGTGCACAACAGAAAATAGCAACTCAATAAAGAAGATATATATTAATTTCCAAGTGTTCTAAAACTGTTGATACTAAAGCAATAAAAAGAAATAGACACAAAAACTGTACGTAATTCGGCTGACCCCAAGAGTCTTGTCACCAATTAAATTCCCTTCACTTTGAGAGTTTTGCCTAAAACAAAAAACCATCTGTTTTACCTAAAACATTAACATGTTCTATTTTCTTGTCAGTTCAGAAATCATATCTGTAGCCATTTTCTGAAAAGACAGCAAAAGACATTGTATTTATGGGTGACTGCATAAGGAATGATGTTCAATCAAAATGTAATTTTCACCCACTGGAAGAGAATTTCATTTCTCCAATGACTATGACACTGTAACTTTGAAGGAACATGCAGTACATAAACAGGCTGATTTTCACAAATGAAAAGACTTTAAAAATTAATGTAGTAAAATAAGGTTGCTTTGTTGGTAAAGAAAGAACTGGCATCTATTCACTTTGTATATCTTTGTTGACAACTGATAGCTATCTTCTGTGAGGTTTTTAGGTGAAAAGAAGATAAAATAACTACTTTTTATTGATACTACATCTCTTCATGCTAGTGAGCCATTATATAAGAGGTAAAAATATGAAAACAACAAAACACAAACCACTTTCTACTTTCAAAACACTTTTAAGACACAAAATTGGTCCCGGGAATGACACTCTATACTCTACAATCCAATGAACTGACTGAAGATATGAAACACTAGGGAAAACATCACTCACAGTGAATACAAACACGATGTCACAAGAGATAAAGCATACGTTTTGAAGAAAAACACACAAGCCATCCAACTACCTAAAATACTTTGAGTGTATATTAAGTACCTACAAAAAAAACCACTGAAACCCAGATAATGTTTTAGTTTAAAAGTAACCCAACTTCACATATAATTTTCTTATCTAAAAGAAAATAAAATGCTACTCTCCAAAGAAGGATGAAATAAATAAGTCCAAAGGCTCTATTTAAAAATTTTCTTTTACCACAAAGTTGTGAAGTGTTCTGAAGTCCAAATGGGCTTGAAGCCCTCCCTGACTTTTTCAGGATCAGGAAACCTTCACTAAAATCCTTTTCCTTGTTCCTCTTGTAGTGCACGCTTTATTAATCTGCATTTAGAAGGAAAAAAAATCTGGTTCAGAAGAATGGAAGACTTTAATATGCCACATCACTTCAGTCTACGCTCTGAACTGCTCTGAGTTCATTAGCTTTATATTAGCAATTGCAGAAGACATGATGGACACTGGGAAGAAAAGAGGAGCAAGAGGACAGAGGTCTAAGTGTGCAAGAAAGTAGAAAAAATAAACAACTAATGAATCTCTCTCATATAATTGTCAATTCCTCCCAGCCCAATACAAATCACTTTTGAAAAAAAAATCACGCATAGTCCAGATATTTAATTTACTTTAACACCGTCATAGTTCATTAGGTAACTTCAACTAACAGGGGAAGAAACTTTGGTACTACTGCAGTAACATAATAAAATAATTCAAAATTTGGCATTATCTGGCAGACACACCAAAACTAATGCCAGCTCTTCTTTGACACTATTTCATCTCCTTTCCAAAGTTGTTCTTGGGTTCGATAAGGTCACATATTTCTAGCTATCTTCCCTGGAAATTATAATCTTTCCTGGATTATAGGTGACAGTCCTCATGACAATTCTGTCTTCACATTGTAAGGTATCAAAGTACCTCATCATACATACACAGGCATGTATTTTTCTTCCCCATCTTCTGCACTTTCCTGATTATGGTCCTTGATGTGGTAATTGCAAGATCTAGTAAGCAACAAGCAAAACCGCTTTAATTTTATTAGACAAGTCACACAACTAAAACACTGTGTAAACTCAATTCCTTCTATAATAATCTGACAACAATAAACTAGAACCACACAACTACTTATAAAGTTTGATTTAAAATATAAACAGTAGGGAAAGCCGGGGTGGCTCAGTGGGTTAGGAGCTCACTTTGCAGCACCGGGGGCATGAGGATCGAATCCCAGCCCCGGCCCATGCAGACCCATGTGCTGAACTGGGGAGTTCCCCCAGTTCAGTTCTCTCTCTGTCTCTGTCTCTGTATCTCTCTCTCTCCCTGTCAAAAACAAACAAACAAACAAATAAATAAATAAATAGAAAGAAAGAAAGAAATTAAATAATTAGTAGAAGACAAACGATGTGACTGGGCAGGAGCATTAAAAAAGCAAACTAGTAGCAATTGTTCTTGGCCATCTGAGACCTTT
>PVKE010053088.1:0-10148 GCA_004027555.1 Craseonycteris thonglongyai
AGCAATTCCACTTTGAACCAGAAATTTTTAAAAAAGATTTATTTCAGGGGAAGCCGGGATGGCTCAGTGGGTTGGGCGCTCAATTTGCAGCACCGGGGACCAGGGGTTGAGTCCCGGCCCCGGCCGGTACGAAACCATATGCTGAACTGGGAGCTCCCCCAGTTCAGTTCTCTCTCTGTCTCTGTATCTCTCTCTCTCTGTCAAAAATAAAAATAATAATAATAATAAAATAAAAGTATTAGTTTGAAAAAAAAAAATAGATTTATTTTAGTGGGGGCTGGGATGGCTCGGTGGGTTGGGCGCTCGCTTTGCAGCACCGGGGACCGAGGATCGAGTCCTGGCTCTGGCGCGTGCGGAACCATATGCTGAACTTGGGAGTTCCCTCAATTCTCTCTCTGTCTCTGTCTCTCTTTCTCTCTCTGTCAAAAAATAAAATAAATAAATAAATAAAACTTTAAAAAAAAAAAAAAAATTATTTTATTGTTTTTGACAGAGACAGAGAGAGACAGAGAAACGGGGAAAGGCCCAGAGCAGTCTCCACAGTTGTATGTCATCAGTTTTCAACATGGCTTCATTCCACACAGGTGGGCGGGGGCTGCACAGGGCAGGACTGGGTTGGGGGCCTCCCACATGGGAGGCACACTCCCTCGAGCCAGGAGCTGAACTGGGGGGCTAGAGCTGAACTGGGGGCACATCCCAGTTCAGCATATGGGTCCGCATGGGCTGGAACTGGGATTCAATCCTCTGTCACCGGGGCTGCAAAGCAAGTGCTTAACCCACTGAGCCATCCTGGCTTCCCTGAACCAGAAATTTCTTATGAATATACTCATGAGTATACAAAGATATGTGACAATGTTTTCTATAACAACAAAAAACTGGAAACAATCAAAATGTACACCACTGAGGTACTAAATAAATGATAATAAACTTACATAATGGACTATTATACATCCATCAAAAAGAATGAGATAAAGGTATGTACTATTAAAGGGGATGCCAGGATAGCTCAGGTTGAGCACTTGCCTTGCAATTGTGAGGTCCAGGGATCAAATCCCAGCCCTGATCCCTGCAAACCGATATGCTGACCTGTGGTGCAACTGGTAATTGCTAATCCCAACAGTGAAGTTTCTTGCATCCCATGCAGTAGGCCCCCAGTTTGGTCCCCGCTCCACATGGCCCCACATCCGCCTGTGTGGAATGAAACTATTAATATGTCATAAATAATGATGTATAATAACTATGGAGACTGCTCTGGGCCCCTCTTCACTCTCTCACCTTCTCTCAAACAATAAAATTAATCTTTTTTTAAAAAAAGGTATGTACTATTACAGAAAGATGTTCAACAAATCTCTCATTCATTCCCAGAGCTACAGGATAGAAGCAACCAAAGGGAAATCAATAAAAATAAGACTCTAAGGGTTTCCAAACTAGAAATTATACAGAACTTGAGAGGGAAAACTTCCTGAAATGAGCAAAAAGTTGTGCTGAATATTCAGCAGAGAACAGTACACGTATATTACAAATTTTGACACAATAAATAAAGAGCTAACTTTAAAAAAAAAAAAAGGCGAGCTATACCCCAGGAAGGTTTTGATTTGGGACTGTATGCTTTTCAAAATTCAAAATATATAAAGCATACCTTCTGTCACTTGATGTCATTTACCTTTAAAGATAAAATTTGTATAAAATCGCTAATTTTTATCCTGGATAAATTAAAATAAACATTGCAAGTCCTAGGCTAATATTTCAAACTTTTAAAACATGCAACCCAAAGTAAAAAATGTATTTGACATTGTGGCCTAAAACATAACACATATAACTGAAACAAAAGTTTCACAAACAATGTTCAAACTTAGCCCTTAGCTAAGCAGTGATTCTTAAATTTTCTAGACTCTATTTAAACTTTTTTTCCTTAATACTGGTCATGGCCCAGTATATTGATTTTATGAACCACTAATGCGATGGTTACACTTGACATTGTCAAACATTACCATAGGCCCATGGACAAAAGTAATGTTTTAAAAGAAGAGATAACATTTTTTACAGGTTTTCAAAGCATCTACCATCAATAAGTATTCACTTATGAAAGTACCTTATAAGTAAGTTAATGACTCTATCCATATTTAAAATTTCTATAAATGAAGTATTAAATTGGCCTGCTTTATTTATTTTATAAAGAAGGAAACTAAGTAAATGGGGTAGATCAGACTTACCATCTAAAATCTAGGCTCTTGGGGAAGCTGGGATGGCTCAGCAGTTAAGTGCTCACTTTGCAGCCCTGGGGACCAAGGACTGAAGCCCGACCCCAGCCCTTGCAGACCCGTATGCTGAACTGAGGTGTGCTTCCCATACAAGGGGCCCCCAGTTCAGTTATTGCCCCCATACCTCAGTTCGGCCTAGGGCATGCCTCCCATGCAGGAGGCCCCCAACCCACCTCCTGCCCTGCGTAGGCCTCCACCCACCTGTGTGAAATAAAACCATGTCAAAAACGGATGATGTATAACTATGGAGACTGCTCTGGGTCCTCTCCTTTCTCTCTGTTTCTGTCTGTCAATAAAATCTTTAAAAAAATGAATAAAATAAAAGTTCTGGATTCTTTTTAACTTCTGTACCTAATCTCCACTCTTCTCAGCTCATCAACATAATTTTGAGTTAGTGTGCCTAATACATAAGTTCTCCTTGTACATTCCTATTCACTCTACCATTTAATGCCTATGGGATTAAAAAATTTTAATTTGAATGTTTTGAGACTTTCATGATATTGGCAGAGCTAAAACTGGGAATTACTGCAGTACAGGGTTAAGAACAGCTTCTGGAGTAAAACAGACCTATATGTGAGTTCCTACAGCACCATTTGATTAGCTTCTAATGATCAAGTAACTTGTCTAGTTAAGTTTCTCCATCAGTAAAACTAGAATGAAACATTATCAATCTCAAAGTTGTGAGAAACAAATAGAATAATACATGTAAGGTGCTTAACACAGTATGTCACATAGCAAGCATTCAACACATTGTAACTAATATTATTTGGAAAATATCTTGTATGAAAATTACAGTGAGAAAGATGGTGTAAGATACACACACCAATATTTTGTTTAATCATCCTACCTTAAAAACTGTTACTGTATTAACCCTTTTAGTGCGACAAACCAATATATCGGCTTTTGCATCTCGGGCGAAAAGTGCAGCGGGCCAATATATTGGCTCAAAAGTATAGACCATAGTTAAAAGCGCTACAACTTACTATATTTTTTCTTGTATGATGTATGACTGAAATAATTACATTTCTTTTTCAGACAATGTAAAAGAATAGTATTATTAACTAATTAAATTTATATAAAACTAAAAAAACCGCATATGGATATCTAAAACAATAACTTCATAACTTTTTTTCCTAAGGTGATAGATTTTATTAAATTACCCTTCACATTTCTCGCTAGTACTGCTGGCAGAAGGTAGCACTAAGAGGGTTAAGTGGAAACTCCCCCTAGTGGGGATGGAGAATTTATCCTTTGAAAGAAAGTCAAATAACTCAGCAAGCAAGGCTAGTTAGGATATTAGTGGTTACCTACCAAAAATTACCTTAAGAGAAATTCATAGAACTGTAGATTAAGCTACCTACAATATAATAGGTCTTCAGAATCAAGACAAGATAAAGCCATGGTACACATAAACAAATCATCTTTTTGACCTACTTTTACAAGCTAACCTAACTGCATTAAAATTTGAGAAGCAATTCATTAAACCCCGAAGTTCTCCCCTGTTCCAGTCAACTGGAAAAAGGCAAACTTTTCTCCATTTTATTGAAACCGAAGAATAACATTTAGGACAGCGCATAATTCAGTAAAGGAGGAACTAAATACTCAGATATTAAGCCTCTCTAAAACTGTATGTCTAACCCTCTTTCAAATGATTATTAAAGACAGTCAAAACTAATATTCTCTTGGACCATTACTGATTTCAAAGAATATTTTTAAAATATAAAAACTAGGAATGGGGTTAGATAAAATTAACTTTGAATTTCATTTAAAAGAAGGGATGAAATGCCAACAAAGCATCAACATCAGATCAGAATCTGTTTCCAGCCTCTCTTTATTTTTTTGATTTATTTTATTGTTTTTGACAGAGAGAGACAGAGAGAAGGGTGTATGTCATCAGTTTTTGACATAGTTTCATTCCACACAGGTGGGAGGGGGCTGGGAGGTCATGCAGGGCGGGAACCGGGCGGGAGACTCCTGCATGGAAGGCAGGCCCCCATGAGCTGGGGGCCGAACCAGGGGCCTCCCAAATGGAAAGCTCACCCAGGTGAAAACTTAACTGGGGCCACACCCCAGTTCAGCATATGGGTCCGCACTGGCCAAGGGCCATGATACAATCCTCAGACACCGAGGTTGCAAAGCGAGCATTTAACCTACTGAGCCATCCCAACATCCCGTCAGCCTCTTTTTAATAAGTTTTAGAAAAAGAAATTTTATCTTAAAAAGTGTCACTGGTTAAGCAATAAAATAAATCAAGTATTTTCCTTGCCATGATGAAAATACCATATTTTTCCATGCACAAGACAATATATTTTTGTCTAAAATTGTTAGACTAAAAATTGGGGGTCATCTTTTATACACAGAAAAATACAGTATCTAGTAGTAGTAAACTAAAGGCGCAGTTTAATGATAAGTCTTGCCCAGGCCAGTGGTTACCTCTAGCATTAGGTATGGCAGGTACACATTTTTTACAGTTACACACGTTTTCAGTTTCCTCAAAGTGAAGTGTACTGAAATCACGAACTTTCAAGAAGGCCACCCTAATAAGTCAAACACCCTATTCTCTGAGAAAAAACTTGGGCAATACTAAAATAACATAAAATATAAGCCTCCACAATAATTTTCAAAAAGGTGGTTCCCATATGCTTAGTCTCTGGAATGATTTTAGAAACCTTGTGTTCTTTAATTCAGTAAATAATACAGTAAAATTGAATTTTAAAACTGTACCTATATTAAGCACACACTGGCTTTTCTGAACATGTTTCATTTTACAGAACAGATTTAGTTCAAAGAAGTTTATCCCAGACCACAAAGTATTTTGTACATTCAGCCATGCTGAAACAGAATACTGGTATTAATAAATATCACTTACTCATGAGGAACATCAGGTATCTAAGAATATGGCCCCAAATCAAAAAACTATCTTTAGTAATAAAGAGAGAAAATTAGAGAAAAAGGAATAGAAGAATTGTACTTTTAATTTTAATAACAGAAAAACTGATAATTGGAAGTGATAAAATGTAATACCAAGATACACATATGGATGGTCCTCAAGTTCATCCCTCTATTGACTAGTAATTGTTTACTCTTTAAGAAACAGTTTAACACATTTGCTTCAAGGCATTTGAGACCAGGGCAATTTCACTGCCTTTGGTGCAAAGAAAACCTATTACAACATTTTAATAAACCGTTATTTTTCACACAAAAATAACGAGGAAAGAGGTATAATACATTTGTCTGCTGTTTAATAATTTATACTTTTTAAGATTTTATTGTTTGAGAGAAGGTGAAAGAAAGAGAGCGAGGAGGGCCCAGAGTGTTCTCCACGGTTGTAAGTTATTAGTTGTGACAGTTTCATTCCACACAGGTGGATGTGGGACCACATGGGGCAGGAACCGAACTTGGGCCTCCCACAGGGGAGGCAAGAACTTTCACCACTATCCTAGTGATTACCAGTTGGGCCACAGTTCAGCATATGGGTTTGCAAGGGCAGGGGCCAAGTTCGATCTCCGGACCTAGCAGTTGCAAGGCAAAGTGCTCAACCTGCTGAGCTATCCTGGCATCCCTAATAACTTATACTTTTCAACTTGCAATTATCAGTGGTTCTCAATTTTGTTTTTATTTTTTATTTTTTTAATTGAGAGAAGGTGAGAGAAATAGAGAGAAGGGGGGAGGGCCAAGAGCAGTCTCCATAGTTGTACATCATTAGTTTTTTGAGTTTCATTCCACACAGGTAGATGTGGGCCACACGGGGCAGAACTGAACTTGGGAGCTTCAGCATGGGAGGCGAGTTGTGTTGCAGTTCAGCATGTGGGCTTGCATGGGCCGGAGCCACATTCCCGGGCCTTCAGGTTTCAAGGCAAGAGCCCAAGGCTGTTCAGCTATCCTGGCACCCTTGGTTCTCAATTTTTTTTTTTGGTTCTCAATTTTTGATTGTATAAAATTAAAAATTTGAGAGGATGCCAGAATACCTCAGAGGTTGAGTGAGGTCCAGGGTTCGATTCCCTGCCCCAGCCATGGCCCCCGCAAAAACATATGCTGAACTGTAGCACAACTGGTAACCACCCAGGTGGCTGGTGGCAAAGGTTCTCGCCTCCCATGCAGGAGGTCCCCAGTTCCTAGTTTGGTTCCCACCCTGTGCAGCCCACACATCCTGTGTGGAATGAAACCATGTCTCAACTAATGATGTACAACTATGGAGACTGCTCTGGGCCCTCCCCTCTTCTCACCTTCCCTCAAAATAGTAATATTTTTTTAATTTTAACATTTTAGTCAAAAGTATCATATTTTATCAAACATACTCATACTTGATGTTATAAATTTTTCAATTTCATTGTATTATATAAATCTTTTTATTTATTTATTGTTGACAGAGCGAGAGAGAGAAATACAGAGACAAAGACAGAGAGAGAACTGAACTGGGGGAGCTCCCCAGTTCAGCATATGGTTGGTTCCACACGGGGCTGGGGTCAGGATTTGATCCCCCGTCCCCAGCGCTGCAAAGTGAGCGCTTAACCCACTGAGCCATCCCGGCTTCCCCTCATTGTATGATAAAGTTTACTTACAATTCCAGATTTCTTTAATATGTCTTCATAAGTTTCCCAAAAACATTGCCACTTATATATTATTTCTTGATAATTTCACACAAAAGGTATTACCTATATCCACCATTATTCTAGTCACTATATAGTCCATTGTTAGTAAAATTTTCATAAATATTAGAAAAAACTAATATATAATAGTCAGAATGTATCTCATAATCAAAGTTGCTAAGGCCAAGAGGATACTAAAAATCTTTTTTTTTTTTTATTTATTTTATTGATTTTTGACAGAGAGAAACAGAGACAGAGAGACAGAGAGAAAGGGGAGGGCCCAGAGCAAAAGGGGAGGGCCCAGAGCAGTCTCCATAGTCGACATTAGTTTTTCCATATGTTTCACTCCACAGGTGGGCATGGGGCTGCACCAGCAAGAACTGAACTGGGGGCACACTTCAGTTCTGCATGTGGGTCCGCCGGGGCTGGAGCCGGGATTCGATCCTCAGTCCCCGGGGCTTCAAAGTGAGCGCTTAACCTGCTGAGCCATCCCAGCTTTCCCGGGATACTAAAAATCTTGACTCTTACACCTAGTGATGCCAGGTTGACTGAGGATTTTCATTGCTCAGTTTATACTGGTTGTAAATCAACGAAACCCATAGAGGTACATAGTGAAAGGTCATATAGCATTTTATTCTTCATCAACCTGATAACCAGAGTTATCTCATGTCTTTGCTTATATTACAGATCAAAGCCTAAACATTAGACTCATATCTATCACTTTGATATACAAGGGTTGTCCAGAAAAAAAAATCTAGCCATAAATGCCTCTATTTTTCATATTACATGGCTGGATACTTTGTGGAAAACCCTCATATACACAGTGCTTGTGTCAATAATTACAGAACAGGAAGTTGTAAATATATTCAATTATACTTGCTCCTGAAGTATGTTATGATATCTCTGAAGAGAAATTGAACCATTTATAGTGTTTTATCCATTTATTTTAAGCACTGTGGAAAATCTAAAAACTCATATATGCATCATCTGGGTTCTAACAAAGAAATGCAAAAGATGCACATGTTGAGTCTTTTCTAACTAACTTATCCAAAGCGAATGTGTTAATGTAGGAAAAACAGGATAAATTCTTCATTCTGTCAATTACTAGTTTTCAAAATATTGAATCCTTGAAAAGTGACCAATGAATTTTTCTTAAGAATCACAGGGAGGGGAAGCTGGGATGGCCTATTGGGTTAAGCCCTTGCTTTGCAGCCCTGGGACCAAGGATCAAATCCGGGCCCTAGCCCATGTGCTACCCATGTGGGAGGTACCCAGTTCAGTTCTCACCACCCTCCATTCAACTCTTGGCTCAAAGGGGCATGCCTCCCATAGGGGAGGCCCCGAGCCCAGTTCCCACCCTTCAAGGCACCCCCACCCACCTGTGTGGAACAAAACCTTGTCAAAAACTGATGACATACAACTATGGAGACTGCTCTGGGACCTCCCCCTTCTGTCTCTGTTCCTGTCAAAAACAATACAATAAATCTTAAAAAAAAAAAAAAGAATCACAGGGAGACTGGGATAGCTCAGTGGTTGAGCTGCAAGGTCCAGGTTCAGTTCATGGACCTAGCCCATACAATCCCATATGCTGAACTTTGGCACAACTGGTAACTCCTGAGATGGCACACTAGGGAAGGTTCTTACCCATGTGAGAGGCCCCAGTTTGGTTCCTGCCCCACGCAGCCCCACATCTACCTGTCACAACTAATGATGTACAACTATGAAGACTGCTCTGGGCTCTCCTCACTTCTTTCTCTCTTTCACCTTCACTCAAGAAAATAAGGTTGGGGAAGCTGGAATGGCTCCGTGGTTTAAGTGCTCACTTTGCAGCCCTGGGAACTGAGGATCGAATCCGGGCCCCAGCCTGTGTGGACCCATATGCTGAACTGGGGAGTGCCCCTAGTTCGGTTCTCACCGGGAAGAGACCCCAGCCCAGTTCCTGCCCTGCACAGCCCCGTGCCCACCTGTGGAACGAAACTGAGGAAAAATCAATAATGTGCAAGACTGTGGAGACTGTTCTGGGCCCTCCTTCCCCTTCTCTCTGTCTCTGTATCTCTCTCTCTCCCTGTCAAAAACAGTAAAAATAAATCTTAAAAAAAAAAAAGAAAATAAGGTAAAATAATTTTAAAATACAGGTAATACATATATTAAAAAGTAGGAAACCTACATAGTAAAAAATAAAATTCAGCCTGTGCATCTCTACCCTTTCTGGTACATTAACAGTTTTTATAGATTTAAAAACTGGTTATTCACATCTCAGAAAAAAAAAGAAAAAAGAAGAGTGGGGAGGAGACACAAATCTTAAATGAAAGACCACGTAAGGAAGTTTTAATTCAGAAATAACTCCATCAAAACAAGATTTTTTTTCCAACTTTGGTGGTTTCCTTACTAAACATACTCTATAGTTTTTTATTACACAGTACGATCCCAAATGTACAGATTTCCCTACGTTTGATGTCCAAGAAAACTAAAGATTTTAAAATTTGATTATTAGTGACATGCTGAAATTCTTCTAAATTCTAAGACTCACCTACTTCCCACTTCTGTCAACATTATTCCACGTGAAACTGTTTCTCAAGACAGAAATACATTAGAATTGTCTGATCTTTTCCTCTACTTCTCACCATAGCGATGATTTCCTGGGGAAAAGGACTCACTTTAATATCCCTCCCAAATTAGCTATAATTACCTATTATTATTCATTTAAAAATATAATATATACTGGGAAATCCATAGGGGAGAGTCACAAAAGAGAATATAGTCGTCTGATTTAGTAAGAGGAGGAAAAGTAATAAAATAAATAAAAGAATAAAATTAATTATGGGCTTATTTCTTATCTCTATCATGCCCCTAATTAATTCATGCTCCTAAAGGAGATGAAGACAATTAATCTCCCCTATTGAGTTTTAAATCAGGTTCCTTTGACTGACTTTTGGACTGTTCATATTCATCAACTGACATTTAATTACTTTAATTTGTTTTGACAGAGAGACAGAGAGAAGGGGGAAGGCCCAGAGCAGTCTCTACAGCTGTACATCATTAGTTTGTTTTTTTTTATATTTTATAGAGTATAGAGTATATTTATAGAGTAATTGTTTTATCTTCAGTGCATATTTATTTCTATTTTACTTTTGACAGAGAGAGAGAGAGACAGAGACAGAGACAGTTAGAGAACTGAACTGTGGGAACTCCCCAGTTCAGCATGTGGGTCCTGCCTGGGCCGGAGCCGGGATTCGATCCTCGGTCCTCGTGGCCTCAAAGCGAGCGCTCAACCCGCTGAGCCGTCCCGGCTTTTCCC
>PVKE010053089.1:0-10149 GCA_004027555.1 Craseonycteris thonglongyai
GGGTAAAAAAGTGAAGGGGACTAAGATATACAAACTGCCAGTTATAAAATAAGTCGTGGGGCATAGAGAATATAGTCAATAATATTGTAATACCTATGGTATCAGACGGTCTCTAGACTTATGGTGATCATTTCATAAGGTATATAAATGTCTAATCACTAACGTTGTACACTTAAAACTAATATTGTATGTCAACTATAATTAAAAACAAATTAAAAAAAAAATGATCCTAACAGATTAGCTTTTAACGTACAATGTATTTTATGGGCTTAATTGTCTCCTCCCCTACCCACCCCCACCACCACCACTGAAATTCTTATGTTGAAGGCCTAAAGCCCAGTATCTCAGAATGTGACTGTTTTTGAGATAGAGCATTTAAAAAAGAGGTGATTAAATTAAAATGAGGCTGTTGGGGTGGGCCCTACTCCAAATTGATTGGTGTCTATCTAAGGAGATTAGGACACACAGGGAAACACCCAGGATACAAGCATACAGAGAGAGACGGCCATCTATAAGGCAAGGAGAGGCCTCAGAAGGAATCAGACCTGTGGGCATCTTCATTTTGGACTTCTCTGTAGCCTTCTGGAGTATGATAAAATAAACTTCTGTTGTTTAAGCCACAGAGACACACAAATGCATTTATAAGAATTTGCCACACTAGTGGAGAGCTGACTATTGCACCTGCAGTAAGTAAAAATTCATGTATATGAATTTAACACACCTGTTAACAAAGAGAACAGCTTTACACAACCTAGCATATCATATATAAATTCTTTTAAAATAAAATCTCTTGGGGAAGCCGGGATGGCTCAGTGGGTTAAGCGCTCACTTTGCAGTGCTGGGGACCGAGGATCGAATCCTTGCCCCGGCCCATGCGGAACCATATGCTGAACTGGGAGCTCCCCTAGTTCAGTTCTCTCTCTGTATCTCTGTATCTCTCTCTCTGTATCTCTCTCTCTCTCTCTCTCTCTCTCTCTCTCTCTCTCTCTGTCAAAAATAAATAAATAAATAAATATTTTAAAAAAAAGAATTAAAAAAATCTCTTATGCGATATAGTAATAAAATTCTTATTTTACTTAAATGTTTTTCAGGTAGTTTTTATCATAAATGGGAAAGAGACAGTAAAAGTTATTGGTAAGAACAAATTTTAAAATATTAAAGGACTAATATGAGGAATCACACTCTTTGAAAGAAAAATAGGTAATTCAAGCAGGAAGAGCATACAACATATGCTTTAACAACAATACTCATAATTTAAGTCAAATTTCTTGCCACCTCAAGTCAGATTACCTCTAGTTTAATCAGTCTGTGCTCTTCAAGAATGATGTAAAAACACTCATAGGCTCTGAGTTGGCACAGAACTTTGGAGAAATACTTCAATTTATTAAAAATAACTTTTAAACTTTTATATTAAGGTTATTCTCAGTGCTCCTCAAAACTTATTTCCCAAAGCATTGTTTAGGTTGGCAGTTCCCTAGTTTGCTGCCATAGAAATGGTTGTATTCTTTTACCCTAAGGGAAGGTAAGTTTGCAATATGACAAAAGTTGAAATAGTACATGACTCATGAAATTCTCAATAATTCCTCTTATACAGAATACTAATAATCTTTACTCCAGATCAATACAAATTAATACCGTATTTCAAAATCTTTTATCTAAATTTTAAAAAGTAGTAATGAAGAAATAAATAAAAGCTTACCACTTGGCAATACCATGACTGGCTCTGTAAATCTTTGTTCATCTGCTGAAGGTAGATTCAGGGAGAGGATTAATGCCATTCCCAGACTAGTTCCAACAAACAAACAAGGGGAGATAGTAGAATCATTTTTCCGGGCAAAGGACTCCATGAAGTATAGTGCTGTAATTGCTTCTTTAGAATCTTTGTCAATACTGGAGATGCTAGAGCTTCTAGAACGATTATAGGAATTTTCTCGGCTTTCTATGGAAATTTAAAAACCAAAAATTAAATGTTAGTGTATTTCCAGGAAAAGTAGTAAGACTTACTATAGCTTATCCAGTTCACCAGCTTATTTTGAAGTTGAAAGACTGAAGTTCAGAAGTGTAAGTCATAGTCTAGAATTCTAGTTCACCATGTTTTTCTTTCTACATTACCTTACAAGTTAGTTGAAATTCTCTAATCTGGAAAAGAAATGTTTATTCTAAAAAGTCAAGGTTACAAAAATTTCTGGTACCTTTTTAATTGTGTTTCCTCCTATCTATCAATTCTTGGAAGTATCCCTAATGATTTCTTGGCAATCCCTGCTTACTGATAACATTGTGGCCACTAATCTAAAGAGTCACAAATATTCTGTGGCAAATACATTTCCCTAACATAGTTTATGGTTTTGCTATATCTGGAGTAATTACATTTGTAAAAATTGAACTACTTATCAAGACAAAACAGCAAATGTTATCGTCCTGAACTAGTTTCAAGCTTCTTCCCTTGAATCTAAATTCAGTCCTAACAATGTAGGGCCAAATAAGAAGCTGTCAACAGTGTTATCCCATTAATAGTGGTAATCTTTCAGAGAGGGCGTCAGCCTATTTAAGGGAACCAGTATGGTTTCAGGTTCTCCTGCTCATCAATACTTACACATGTGCACACTCCAAAAAGTATAAACTCACCACCTCAGTTAAGTGGTATTAGGAAGGTTGTCTGCTCTTATAATCACTCCAGAGTTCAAGTTCCTCGTATTCTTTCTACTCCCTCACTCTCTTTTCCCTCTTGATAGGTAGCAGTGTGACTCATTTTTATAAAAATAAATTATAAACTCCTCAGACTATCCTTTTTCTAGAAAATATATAGTATTTCTAATTTTCCCCTTTTATTCCTCAGCAAGTTTATAAACATAATGTTGTCTTTTTTTAAATAGAATTCAGAGATGAGAGTAAGCATAGATATAACCTATATATTTTATAGACTTGGAGACAGAGACATAAAATTAAGTAATTTTCCCAGAATCTAACATAAGATAGAGGCAGAAATATCTAAAACTCAAAATGCCCAACTCTCAGTTCAGTGATTGAGTACTACTATTTTATAACCTTTACAGTTTTGCTTCTATTATAACATTCATAGCTAATATGTCCACCCCCAATTTTCAATGGTTCATCAATATTCAAAGTTGCTACTGATAGATAGCTGTCATAGAGATAACATTATCTACATGTCCATGGACTAGACTTAGTATGGCATGATACTAAAGAAACAATAAAAACTAAATTATTTAAAAAATTTGAAGAATAATATAGATCATTACTATCAAATTTTTTGAGAAATGCTAAATGGGAAATTACTTTAGAGCATAGAATTACCATAGCAAATCTTCTTTTTTTAAAAAATATATTTTTATTTATTTTTGACAGAGAGAGAGAGAGAGAGAGAGAGAGAGAGAGAGAGAGAGAGATACAGAGACAGAGAGAGAACTGAACTGGGGGAGTTCCCAGTTCAGCATATGGTTCCGCATGGGCAGGGGCTGGGATTCGATCCTCGGTCCCCAGTGCTACAAAGTGAGCGCTTAACCCACTGAGCCATCCCAGCTTCCCCAGCAAATCTTCTTAAGATTAATTTTTCCTATCTCTCTCCTCAAAGTTCTTTATCAGCAAGACAGTAGTAGCAAAGTTACAAAATTCCTCCCTTTTTTCCCTCTCTAAAAATGTTTGGCCTTCTGGCTCTTGTACTTTACTCCCTGCCCCCACATTCACTCCATAGATGAGCAAATAATCCTTTTTAAAAACATATGATGGGGGGAGGGGGGGACCAGGATGGCTCAGGGCTCAGTGAGTTGGTTAAGTGCTCACTTTGCAGCACTGGGGACCGAGAATTGAATCCTAGTCCTGGCCCACGTGGACCCATATGCTGAACTGGGGAGTGCCCCCAGTATGGTTCTCACCGGGGTGAGACCCCAGCCCACTTCCTGCCCTGTGCAACCCCATGCTCACCTGTGGAATGAAACTATGTGGAATAACAAATGATATGCAACTATGGAGACTGTTCTGGGCCCTCCCCCTTCTCTCTGTCTCTGTTTCTGTCTCTGTATCTCTGTCAAAAACAATAAAAATAAATCTTAAAAAAATAAACATATGATGATGAAGAATGCAAGTTTTAGAACTCAACATCCTCCCTTTTTCTTGGTCACACAAACTTAACAATTGAGGAAATTAAGGCTGCAAGACATTAAATAACTACAGATAAGAGATTTTAAGAGGCTTACCACTGACATGGAAAGAAACTCTCAATTATTACTGGGAATGTGAACAACAGATTAAGGCACAATCCTTTGTACAGAGGAGGTAGGACCCTACCAATGAGCAGAACCATTCTGGTTTTAGCAGAGCCATTCTGGTTTTAGAGATGAAGAAGGAAGTATAGTCCTCACTATACTTCGAATCCTCACTGTATTTCAAGTCATGGCAATAGCCCCACCAGACTCTCTGTTACTTATTGCCTAAAGTTGACTGTATTTTTGAATATCTTTTACACATGCCCTCCACCCTTTGTTCTCCAGCTCCTGTTACCAGAGTATATCAAACTATAATTGAATTCACAAAAATCTGTATGTTTAGCCTACCTTCTGTTGTAACCGGTAAAGAAATCTCCATGCAAGCAGCAGACTGTGCTTTTCGAAATGGTGGCTTTCCAGGACCCCAGCGGTTTACTTTGGAAACATCAGCACTAGAAAGACGTTTTCCAGAACTGCAACTCTGAGAGGTAGGACTTGTGCAGTGTCCATTTACATGATCTGTACCAATAGGGAAGCAGTATAAATATCATAGTTAAATCTTAATATCAAGAAATCCAAACATGTAGATTAATAAATGAATCAAATCCCCTTTTTTCACACCATGTAAAGATGGCTTAATTCATGCTATTTTAAAATTTAGTCACAATTTCAGTAGCTATCCAAAAATTTCATGAGGTATTTATTAGGTGTAAGATTAAGTTAAAAAACTTAACTAGTTAACATAGTTTAATATTCAATACCCCCACTATGTAGTCTACCACTTAATGACAATCCAAAGTAGGTTATAGTACTGAACTTTCTTTTGAATAATTTAAATAAACACCTACTTATGTAAGTTTTGGAAGTACTTCAAATGCTTGGGAATTAAGATATAGAATGGAAGCATCTTATTGTGCAGTTGAGAATGGTACTTAAATTGGCTCTAGAGCTAGACTTCCTAGGCTCAGAGGCAAATTCTACCACTTACTAGTTTTATAAACTACTTCAGTAAATAGGGAATATTATCTGTCATGCATGTCACATGCCAGAACTCTTCCTGATCTATGGTAAACTCTGAACAAAATTATTATTGTCATTCTCATTCCATAGTATTAAAATTACTCCTGCTTATTTAGTGCTTATGAGTTTAGCTGTTTTGATTTTGAAAACATGAAAATAATTGCACAAAAATGTCTTATTGTTCTTAATGCTAAAAATATTTGAGATATCATCTCATAATATAAAATTCAGAATGCCTTTTAAATGTTGTGCTTTGGTCTTTCAAAGGACAACAGAGTTAAATGGATAATTCATTGCTTAATATCTATGTTGGACATGGGGACCTGGCACTCGATGTCTACTCCATTACAGCGTTTATGTATTGCAGAGTTTGAAAACTTTCCTTCATTTCCTACATTCCTTTGTAGCTGTGTAAGAATGAAAATTATGTTTTACTATTTAAATGCACTAGTGTTTTATTATTTTTTTAAATGAGAGTTAACATTTATTGAATACTTATATGCCAGGCTTTTTATATACTTTATTCATTTAATCGTCACAACAACCCTTCAAGGTAGGTGAGTTATTGTCCTGGTTTTGCAGATTTTTCAGGAAAAGGATTCAGAAAGTTGTCCAATTATTACATTAGTAGTATTCATGGAGGCAGGATTTTAATCCAGATTTTCTCATTAAGTGTCTGCTTAAAAACTGGGCCACAGGTTACATAAAATATTTGATATGGTTTAGAGGTGGCTTGTGTGGTGCACATTGACATGCAAGCCCTTAGGGCCAGTCATCTTCCTTACTAACATGGATCTCCAAAATCGCAGATTTCCCAGGTGGAAAAGCAGAAATATCCCATGATGAGTTAACCCTGGAGAAGCTTAAGTCAAGAAGAGCTCTACCCCTCCATCACTATTGAAGCTAATCTAACGAACAGGAAGAACACTGATGGCAACAGCTGGCACTAAAGAAGGACTTAGAATGAATTAGAAAATGGCGACTACTTTGGGGATACAAATTGCAAAACAAAGCCCCACTCTGGAAGCATCAGTTAGGACAAATTGCCCCTTCCTCAGATGTGATGCCTTTTTCTATGGCTCACTGCTTGTCTAGAGGAATGGGGTGTGTACAAGAGTGTACGGCAGACCCTAGGAACAGTAAAGTTTTTGTTCATTAGCCAGAGTCCCTGCTGAGCTATTATCATTTCTTGATGGCTATTTCATGTGAATATTGTTTCATTTCAGCTCATAATAGGTCAGTATTGATTATTAGATTACTCAACATGCTAGTCTTCCTTTTTATTTTTTCCCTATCCACTGTAGTGACCAAACTTTCCTCAGGTTCTCATGTTTAAGTCACAAGGTCCAGCTGATAATATCATACTTGGGCAACCTAGAGTTTTTGGACATACATTTCTATTTTAAATAGGGCTGATTAACTAAAAGGATTTATTTTTGTACTTAAAATACATAGAAGTAAATTTGCTTTCTTTAAATCTTATTTTTTTACTATGCTAAATATCCAAGATAGATATAAATTGATCATTGCCAAGGCACAGTCATTCTGGAAATTTAGATAAACATATAATGCTAAATATAAATAAAAAACTAAAACCTCTATTGATAAAATTTTAGTATATGTGCTGCCAAAGTGAACACCTCTACTGTTGTTTTAGTTAGTATAGATAAAAATTGGAAACCAGCTATCCTTTAAAATTCAGCATAACATTTTAGGTAAACTATAGTATATAATCACATGACAGTATTATAACCTTTAAAAATGTTTCTGAAATGCTTACTGAAACATAATATTTTGGTTAGCTCTTATTGTATTAAAAAAATTCCAAATGTTAGCAATGTAAAATAATAATCATTTGATTCCATTCACAAATTCTGTGGACCAATGTTTAGATAGGGTAAGGCAAGGTAGGGATATTATACTGATGGTGTCTGGGGCCTTATTTGGGAATGCTTGAATGGCTAGGGGCTTGGAATCCTTTGGAGGCTTCTCTAATCACGTGCCTGGACTGGAATGATCCAAAGGCTGAATTCAGTTGGGACTCTCAGTGGTGGCTTCTTCAGGAGGCTTGGGTTTCCTCACAGTATGATGGTGATCTCTTTTGCATGGTGGCTCAGGGCTTCAAAAAGCGTGGCAAGTAATTTGAAAATAGGATGGAAGCCATATTCCTGCTGCTTTGGTTTTATTGTAATGGAGGCTCTGCTTTATTTTGTTTTGTTTTGAAAGCAACATTCCAGTGTCCAGTCACAAGTTTTTTGCATGTCAAGAGGCAGTTGTAGTAGATTCCCGATCTTATAACAATATGCTCTTCAGTTCAACAGCTGATTGACAATAGGCTTCTGATTCTTTGATTCTTCAGTAACAAAGGTTATTTGTTGCTCTGGTGTGTTTGTTTGTGGTCTTATTCTGAAAGTCATACCTATAGGTCAAGCTTAGAGTTTATTTCTCCAGTCTTTCAGTGTTTTGATAAGTACCTAATTTCCTGTATTAAATAATTTAGTGCATAGGTTTCTGTTCTACTACTGTTCCCTGATTACAACGGTGCTTTAGCACAGTTGTTGAGCTTTATGTCATGTAGAGAAAATTCAACATTCTAAAAACTTCAATCTTAAAGTAATCAGATTAAAGCAAAAGGGAAATAGTTATTCTTTATTTTATAGAAAGATTACCAAATTTAAAAAATGTTCAAGCCTGCTTTAAATTAGCTGATTTTTCTTATGCCTTTAAATCAAGATTTGATTTAGTGTAATAATTGTATAAAGTAAGGTACAACAATGATTTACTAAAAAATGGCTTATTGAAAACAATTAGAATAATTTTTAACATAGTTAAAAGCTTTATAGAAGAATATATATGTTTAGTTTAATAATTTATAAACTAGTTTTATTAAATTAATTTTTAATATATCATACGATTCCTAGAAAATGAAAAGTGATATTATGCCTCAACAGCAAATGCTCATTCTATGGTGAAATAAAAGTTGAACATAATATTAAGTCAAAATAAGCAATGAATTTTAAAAACTGATAATAAAGATTGCATTTAACCATATAAAATATAGCCAATATCAAACAGTTGATTAAAATGTTTGAAAACCCACGTTACTTTACCATTTCTTACTATTATATAATAGTTAAGAGGTAACTTTTCTTTCCCTCTCTCCCTTTTTAATCACTGGTTATATAACCCTTGTTGGAAGACAAGTTGGTCTGTTGATTGATGTAATGTTGGTTATTTGCTTGATTAATCTGTTTAAATAAGAAAATAACTTATTAAAGGATATTAAGCAACTCAAAATCTCAGGGAGAACCTGGGAGGTACACTCAGAAGCTTTGCAGTCAGAAACAATGCCAACCACGGAGGAGTTGAGTTCTCTCTAGGTCAGACACCAGTCAGTGGCTCAGCATCAACAATGCCAGGGCCCAAGTGCTGGGAACTGCACTAATGTCAATGTGGTACAGGAGCACACCTCACCAAAACTGAGGTTTGCAAAATTTTTTGCTTGTCTTTATTTCAGTGCTTTTGTCTGTCAGATAAGGCATAGGATATATCATATTTCTCTACTTTTTTTGCTGACAATTTTGAGCTTTTCAAATTCTTATTTTTAGGACAGTTGTTTTTTTTTTTCTGAAGAATTTTTAGATGAAGACCCAGACAAACTGAATCACAGAATTTTCCCTTGAAGTCAGCTTAATTTTTTTCTAGGTTTTAGTATGATTCTTGTACAGCAAAGTTTTCAAGTTATGATTTTGTCAAAGCTAAAATTCATTGAATGAGTACAGGTTTATATAATCTGAATTTAATGTTTACTCTCTGAAATCTAAAATTTCAAAGAACTTCTTTCTCTTTATTTCTCAATAATTTCTCATTTCTTTTCAAGTTTGATTTCTGTTGAATTTAAACATCCATTTGAGTAGATTTTTAAAAATTATTTGGAACCAAATTTACAGTCTTCACAAAAATAATCTCTTATGGAAAACATTGCTTTAGGCTTTGTCACCGATGAATATAGCATGTTTTAACTTGGAATAACAATTATTTTAATTTTAAATTTTCATCCTCATTGAGGTGTAATTGCCATACAAAATTGTAAAATTTTTATTTTTTTATTGTTAATTTTGTTGGGGTGACATTGTTTGGTAAAAATTACATAGGTTTCAGGTGTACAATTCTACATTACATCGTCTATGTATTGCATTATGTGCTCACCACCCAAAGTCAGTTCTTTCCATCACCATATATTTGATGCTCCCTCCCTACTTCCCTATGTAAGATATTTAAAGTGTACATTGTGTTTTTAGAGCAAGATCGCGGCATGAGAGGAGAACCCAGACATCTACCTGGGAAGGGACTTACGAACAAAAAGAAACCCACAGGGGAAACCCTGAGAAGTACCCTCAACTGAGAGAACCACACAACGCAGAACAACACACAAATGTTAGAGGAAAAAGGGGAGAGCGGGAGAGGGAGGGAGAAGGAGCAGTTTGGGGACAGGAATGGAGCGTGGAGCGCGGCCCGGGGCTGGCAAAAACAAAGGGGGGTTGGGGGACTACAGCCAAAGTGGAGCTAGACCCAGGGCGGGCTGGAAGCCGAGACCTAGGGAGCGTGGACGCCCCTCAGGAATGTGGACAATTTAACATCCCAACTCAAGGGGTGACACGCGGTGCCCTAATCAGATCACAGAGCCTAAAGTGGAACAGGGACTGAGGAGCAGGGCGGCGGCACTTCCCGGCGGGCGGGGTGAGAGCAGGGCACCAGCCTGCAGCAGCTCAGCACCCCTGATTCACAGAGGAGACACAGCTGAGCTCCAAAGGTTGTCTGTGAGGGAGCACCTTTTGAAGACAGGGCTCTTGGAGTGAGGGCAGCGGCTCAGTGGACACTGAGGGAGCACGCTGGGCAACAATAG
>PVKE010053090.1:0-10148 GCA_004027555.1 Craseonycteris thonglongyai
AATTCTCAGAGGTTAAGGGCTCTGTCCCACAAATTGCTTCCATCCTTCTTCAGAGGTCAATAACAAGTGGTAAGTCCCAAAGTTACCCACAAATACTATCTGACTCAGCTATAAATCAAGGTTTCCACAACACCCTCCATCCCAAATTTGATTATAATATGTTGCTAGAGTGACTCACAGAATGCAGGAAAATACTTGCTTACATTTACCAGTTTATTTGAAGATATGATAAGAAATACAAACGAACAGCCAAACAAAACAATACACAGGGCAAGGTCTGGGAGGTTTCTGAGTGCAAGAGGTTCTATTCCCTGTGATGTTGGATTACATCACCATCCTGGTGTAGATGTGTTTGCCAGTATTAAGGGTTAGCTATGCCCCTACTGTTGGAATTTTATGTGAATTCCATCTCATTGGTGTGAAAAATTATTAATTCAGTTTCCAGCCTCTCTCCCCTTGCTGGAGGATGGTGGTAGAGTTGAAAATTTCAAGCTTCTAATTGTGGTTTGGTCTTTCTGGTGACCAGCCGCCACCCAGGAGTCATCCAGAAGCTCACTCAGAATCACATCAACAGAATAAAAGAAGTTTCTAGTGTTCTTATCATTTAGGAATATACAGGGGTTTTAGAAGGCATGTATCAGAGATTGGTTCAAAGACAAGTATTAGAGCCAGAGATAATCCTTGTTTTCTTATTCATTAGGCAATTATAAGTGTTTTAGAAGTTCTATGCCAGGAACTGGGAGCAGAGACCACAAAACTACAAAAGGGAGAGAAAAGAACGAAAGACAAAAGAACAAGAGCAACAAGTAGAAAACAGAAACAAATAAGGTGTATATTAACCAAACTATATCAATAATTACATTGAATGTCAATGGTCTAAATGAACCAATTAAAAGACAGAGAGTGTCAGAGTAGAACAGAAACAAGATCCAACTATGTGTTGTCTACAAAAAATCCACTTTAAATGCACAGGCATTATATTTATTAATAGTAAGTGAATGAATACAATATACAATTCTAATACTAATCAAGAAAAATCAGGAAAAGTGTATTATTTTCAGATAGCATAGACTTCAAAACCAGGAAAGTTATCAGTAGTAAACAGGGATATTACATAATGATAAAGGAGTCATTCTCTAAGAAGACATAACAATCCTTAATGTCTATGTGCCTAACAAGAGACTATAAAAAATATAGGAGGCAAAAACTGATAGAACTACAGGGAGAAATAGATGAATCCATTATTGTACTTGGTGACTTCAACACCCCTCTATCAGAAATGTACAGATTCAGTAGACAGAAAATCAGTAAGGACATAATTGAATTCAACAACACCATCAATCAACTGGATATAATGGGCATCTATAGACTGCCTCATTCAACAACAACAAAAAACACATTGCTCTCAGGCTTACATGAAACATTCACCAAAAAACACACATTCTGGACCATAAAATACACCTTAACAAATTTAAAAGAATAAAAATCATACAATGTTTATTTACAGACTAAAATAGAATTAAACTAAAAATATTGAAGCCAAAATAAGTAGGAGGGGGGAAAAAGAAAGAATAAGTGTTAAAGCATAAGACAACAATATTGAAAACAAGGAATCAATAGAGAAAAATTAATTAAAAACTGGTTCATTGAAAAGAATAAGAAATTTGATGGGGAAGCAAGAGTGGCTCAGTGGGTTAAGCACTCACTTTGCAGCTCACTTTGAGGACTAAGGATGGAATTCTGGCCCTATCCCATGCAAAGCCATATGCTGAATTGAGGTGTGCTTCCCATGCAGGAGGCCCCCAGTTTCGTTCTTGTCCCCCAGTTCAACATGCCTCCAAAAACGGAAGGCCCCCAGCCCAGTTCCTGCCTTGCATGGCTCCCACCCGCCTGTGTGGAATGAAACCATGTTGAAAATTGATGACATACAACTATAGAGACTGGTCTGGTCTCTCTGTCTCTCTTTGTCTCCGTCTCTCCCTGTTTCTGTCAAAAATAATAAAAACAAATCTTTAAAACAAAAAAAGGAAGTTTGATAACCCTCGAGCCAGGCTAAGAAAAAAACAAGACAAAATTGAAACAGTAGTACTCCCTTATCTGTTGTTTGACTTTCCATGGTTTCAATTACCCAGTCACTGATGGTCTGAAAATATTAAATGGAAAGTTCCAGAAATAAATTATTTGAAAGTTTTAAATTGCATGTCATTTTAAGAAGTGTGATCAAATTTAGTGCCATCTTGCTTTGTCCCACCTGACATGTGAATTATTGCTTTGCCTAGCAAATACACACTATTATATACATTACCCATGCATTAGTAATCGTCTGAGTTATCCAAGCAACGGTCATGGTATTGAGTGTTTGTGTTCAAATAACCTTTATTCTACTTAATAATGGCTCTAAAGCACAAGAGTAATTATGGTGGTGATTTGGATATGACAAAGAGAAGCCATAAAGTCTAAACATACACAGGAAAAGATATAGTATATATAGGGTTTGCTACTATCTGCAGTTTTCGGCATTTACTAGGGGTTTTCAGATATATTCTCCATGGAAAAATGAGGAAATATGTCTGAATACTTTAGAATACTTACTATTATAAAGGAAATAGAGTATCACTTTAGATTTCATAGACATTAAAAGAATAATTTTTAAAATGCTGTGAATAACTCTATACTCACAAATTTGATAGTCAAAATGAAATCGATCAATTGCTTGAAAGACATAATCTTCCAAAACTCATGTAAGAAAAAAATACACACTCGGAATAAACATATTTATTAAATAAATAAATAAGTAAAAATCTTCCAAAAAGACAGCATCAGGACCAAATGAGCTCACTAGTGAATCTTACCAACATTTAAGAAAGAAAACTATACAGATTCTCTTCAATGTTTTTCAGCAGATAAAAGCCAAGGAAATACCTCCTAACTCATTTTGTGACTGACATAAGTGTTATCTTAACACCAAAACCAGACAAAGACATTAAAAGAAAAAAAAAGCTACAGACCAATATATCTCATGAACATAGATGTAAAACCCAGCAAATCAAATCTAACAATGTATAAAAATAATCATACACCAAAACCAAGCAGGATTTATCTCAGGTAGGTAAGGCTTAGTTTGACATTCAAAATCAGCTAATGTAATCCATCACATCAATGGGCTAAGAAAAAAAGTCACATGATTATATCAACAGATGCAGAAAAAGGCATCTGGAGAAATCTAACACATGTTCACAAAAAAAAAAAAAAATTCCCAGCAAGCTAGTAACACAAGGGCAATTTCTCAACTTGATAAAGACAATTCTATAAAAACCCAGACTTAACATCCTAATTAACAATCAGAATCTCGAAGTTTTTCTGCTAACATCTGTAACAAGGCAAGAATGATGCTTGTTACACTGATTTTTTTTTTTTTTTTAGTATTTTTATTGGTAAATTTATAGGGGTGACATTGGTTACTAAATATTACATAGTTCCAGGTGCACAATTCTATAGTACATCATCTATGTGTTGAATTGTGTGTTCACCAAACAGAGTCAGTTCTCCTGTCATCACCATATACATACTTGATCTCCCTGCCTCCTCCCAACCTCCCTCCCCACCTTGCCCTCAGGTAACCACTAAACTATTAATTGTGTCCCTAAGTTTTTGTTTCTTTGCTGCTTTCATTTTTATATTCCACATATGAATCAAGTTAGATGGTTCTTATTTTGCCTAGCGTGATGATCTCAAGGTCCATCCATGCTGTTGCAAATGGCTGTATTTAATCTTATCTTATGGCTGAGTAATATTCTGTTGGGTAAATGTAGCACAGCTTCTTTTATCTAATTACCAATTATCAAAGGGCACTTCGGTTGTTTCCACCATGACTTAGCCACCATCAACTGTGCTGTAATGAACATTGGGGTAAATATGTCTTTGCCAACTAAGGTTTTCAATTTGGTTGGTGGGGGAAGGTAGATAACCAGAGGGAGATTTCTGGGTCATATTGTGACTCCATTCCCCGTTTTCTGAGGAGATTCCACACTGTCCTCCACACCAGGTGTACCAGTTTGCATTTCCACCAGCGGTGTACAATGTTCTTTTTCCCCACAGCCTCTCCAGCACTTGTTATTCACTTTGTTCGTGGATAATAGCTATTCCAACAGGCGTGAGATAGTGCCTTGTTGTGTTTTCTATTTGCATTTTCCTAATAGCTAATGAAGTTGCACATTTTTTCATATCTCTCTCGGCTGTTTGGATGTCTTCATGGAAGTATCTGTTCAGGTCCTCTGCCCTTTTTTTAATTGGATTGTTTGTTTTTTGTTGTTGTTGAGTTGTAAGAGTTCTATATATATTTTAGATATTAGCCACTTATTAGAGACATTGTTTGCAAATATTTTCTCCCATTCAGTTGGTTGCCTCTTTGTTTTGTTTATGGTTTCTTTCGCTGTGCTTTTTAGTTTGATATAGTCCCATTCATTTATTTTTGCTTTTATTTTCCTTGCCTTTGAGAGGTCAGGCTCCCAAAGTACTTCCTGAACTCAAGGTCTATAAATTTAGTACCAATATTTTTTTCTATATAGTTTAATGTTTTGGCTCTTATAAGAGGATTTTTTTTTCATTCAAAATATTTTATCCAGTTCAATTTTTTTTTATTGTTAAATTTATTGGAGTGACATTGGTTGGTAACAATTACGTAGTTTCCAGGTGTACAACTCTACATTACATCTATGTATTGCATTATGTGCTCATATATGGGTACAGTTCTCGGTCCATATTTATTCATGTGGTTTTCCAATTTTTCCCAGCACCATTTTTTTAAAAGGCTTTCTTTTCCCCATTGTATTATTTTTTCTCCTTTGTCAAAAATCATATGTCCATATATTTTTGGGTTTATTCTGGGTTTCCAATTTTATTACGGTACATTTGTCGGTGTGCCTGCTTTTCTGCCAATACCAAGCAGTTTCGATTATTGAGGCTTTGTAATATAGATTGAAATAAGGGAGCATGATGCCTCCAGACTTACTCGTTTTTTGTAAAATTGCTTTGGAGATTTGGGGTCTTTTGTGGCTCCACATAAATCTGACTATTTTTAATCTATTTTTTTAAATGTCTGTGGGTTATTGCTGTGAATTGCATTAAATCTGTATATTGCTCTGGGTAATATGACCATTTTAAATATGTTTATTGTACCATCCATAAACGTGAAATATTTTTCCATTTCTTTCTGTCTTCTTCAATTTCTTTCAGTACTGTGTTATAGTTTCCAGTGTATAAATCCTTCACACTCCTTCTTAACTTTATTCCTGGGTATTTTATTATTTTTGTTGTGATTGCAAAAGGAATTGACTTTCTTATTTTTTTTCTGAAGTTTCAGTATTGCCATATAAAAATGCAGTTGATTTCTGTACATTGATTTCTGCAACTTTACTGTATTTTTTTATTGTTACTAATAGGTTTCTGATAGAGACTTTAAATTTTTCTACATAAAGATTATGTCATCTGCAAAAAAATTACAATTTGAGTTCTCTTCCAATTTAGTTACCTTTTATTCCATTCTCTTGCCTGGCTGCTCTGGCTAGAACTTCCAGCACTATATTGAAAGCATTGGAGACAGAGGGCATCCCTGTATTGCTTCTGATTTTAGGAGAATAGGCCTCAGTTTGTCCCCATTCAACATATTAGCTGAGGGTTTGTCATATATGGCCTTTATTGTGTTGAGGTATTTTCTTTCTAGTCCCACTTTATTGAATGTTTTGACCATAAATGGATATTGTATCCGTCACATACTTTTTCTGCATCTATTGATATAATATTTTTTTTTATCTTTTTGTTGTTGTTGTTTATGTGTTGTATCACATTTGTTGATTTGCATATGTTGAGTGATCCTTGTGCTTCTGGGATAAATTCATTTAATCATGGTATGTATTTCTTTTACTGCATTATTGTATTCTATTTGCTAATATTTTGTTTAGGAGTTTTGCATCAGTTTTCATCAGAGACGATGATCTATAGTTTTCTCTTTTTGTGTTATTCTTACCAGGCTTTTTGGTATTAGGGTAATGTTGGCTTCATAGATTGAGTTGCAGAGTATTGCCTTATCTTCCATTTTTTGGAAGAATCTGAGTAGAATAGGCATTAATTCTTCCTTGAATGACTGATAAAATTCATTGGTGAGACTATCTGGTCCAGAACTTTTGCTTTTGAGGAGGTTTGGAATAATTGCTTTAATTTCTTTACTGCTAATTGGTATATTTAGGTTATCCAGTTCTTCTGGGTTCAGTCTAGGTAGACTATATGTACATTTCTTCTATGTTGTTAAGTTTGGTGGCATTAAGCCTTTCATAATATTTCCTTATGTTTCTTTCTATTTCTGTGATACCAGTCATATTTTTTCCACCTTCACTTTTAGTTTAGGTTATTTGTATCTTTTTCTCTTTGTTCTTTCATGAACCACACCAGAAGTTTGTCAATTTAATTGATTTTTTTCAAAGAACCTTTTTTTTTTTGCATTAATTTTTTCTTTTGTTTTTCTGTTCTCAATTTTGTTTAGTTCCGCCCCAATTTTTATTATTTCTTTCTTTCTGCTGACTTTGTTCTTTTTTGTTGTTATTCTTTTTCTAGTTCTTTCACATGGGATGTTAGGATGTTTATTTGTAATTTTTTTTTCTGTTTCTTGTGATAGGCCTGTAATGATATAATTTTCCCTCTTATTACTCTTTCTCTACATCCCAATAATTTTGGTACATTGTATTTTCATTATCATTAATTTCTATGTATTTTTAATCTCTTATTTCTTCTTTGATCCAGTCATTTTTAAACAACATGTTTAATATCAACATATATGTGTTCTTTTTTTCTGCTTTCTTTTTGCAATTGAGCTCCAATTTCAAAGCTTTGTGGCCAGAGAATAATATTGGTATGATTTCAATCTTCTTGAATTTACTGAGGCTAATTTTGTGTTACCGCATATGGTCTATTCTTGAGGATATTCTGTATGCGCAAGGCAAGAATGTATAATCATGTGTTGTAGGATGAAATGTCCTATAAATGTGAATTATGTCAAGTAGCTATAATGTACCATATAATGCTGATATTTCTTTATTTATTTTCTGTTTGGGTGATCTGTCTCTGGCCTCAAGTGGGTAGTTAGGTCCCCTACTATAATTGTATTTTTGTCAGTTTCTACTTTTAGATCTGTTAGTGGTTGCTTTGTAAATTTTGGTGCTTCTTGACTGGGGGCATACATATTAATGAATGTCATGTTTTCTTGAAGTATTGTTCCCTTTATCATTATAAAATGTCCCTCTTTATCTCTTATTACCTTTTTTTATCCTTTGTCTGTTTTGTCAGTATAGCATGTCCTGCCTTTTTCTGGATGCCATTTGATTGTAGTGTTGTTTTCCACCTTTTTACTTTGAGGCTGTGTTTAACCTTGTAGCTGTAATGTTTCTCTTGGAGATAGCATATGGATGGGTTTTGTTTTTCAATCCAGGCTGCTACCCTTTGCCTTTATATTCATGAGTTCAGTCTATTCACCTTTAGAGTGGTGATTGATATATGAAGATTTCTAATTGCCATTACTTCATCTCTTTTTTACTTTTTGTTGTCCCATCTCTTCCCCATTTATTTTGATTTTTTTGCTTCAGGTCAAATAATCTCCTTTGATATTTATTGAAATGCTGGCCTTGTGTTGGAGAATTTCCTCAGCTCCTGTATGTCTGAAAAGGTCTTTTTCTTCCTTCATATTTAAAGGATAACTTTGCTAGATAGATTATTCTTGGCTGGTAGTTTCTCCCTTTTAAATTTTTGAATATTTGATTCTATTCTCTCCTGGCTTCTAGATTTTTTTGCTGAGAAGTCTGATGATATAGCATGATGTGTTTTTCTTTAAAGGTTATAATTTTTTCTCCCTGGGTGCCTTGAGAATTATTTCCTTGGCTTTGATATTTGACATCTTCAGAATAAAGTGCCTTAGAGAAGATCTGTTAGAGTCCAGGTAGCTAGGGGTTTTGTTTTTTACTTGATTTATGGTTCTAGTTCTTCCCATAGGTTTGGAAAGTTCTCATCTACTATTTATTTGATTAAGCTCTCTGTGGAATTCTGTACTGTCCCTTCTGATATTCTAATTATTCCTATGTTGCTCTTTCTAATGGAGTCAGATAATTGTTATAGAGTTCTTTCATTTCTTTTGACTCTCAAATCTCTCTTCTTCCTCTGTGAAATTTCCATGTTTCTATCTTTGATATCACATATTCTTTCCTCCATCTGCTTGTCCCTGTTTTCTGTGCTGAATTATTCATTTCTCGTTTCTTTTATTGCATTCATTTCTAGAATTTCTATTTGATACTTTTTTGTAGTTTCAATTTCTTTGTTAAAATATTTCTTTTGTTCACAGACTTTCTTTCTGAGAGCTATTAGCTGCATCTAGGCACTCTACCAGTATTCTTTGAGCTCTCTTAAGAACTGCAGTCTTGAATTCTGTACTGGTTAAGTCATATTTTCCAAATCTATAAATTCCTGTTCTGGAGATTATTCATTCTTTCTGAGCTGCTTTGAGCCCTAAGGTATTCATTGTATGTGATGCGTTTCATTTTCTGGGCATGAAGACTCTTACTCTGGAAGATCTGAAGAAGTCTTTCTTTCACTGTTCAGTTGCTGCTGCAGCATCTTACAATATTATCTCTTGGTTATTCAGTTTCCTCCCACTAGGAGCTCTCCTAGAAGGTTAACTTCTCTTCTTTGACCAAGTTGCCTTGGCCTTGATGTGTTTCCTCTTTGGGAAGGTGTGGTAGTAGATGGCATTTTATGGCTCTGAGGTTAGTGCAGGGAAAAGCCACTACACCTGTGTTTTGCAGTTTCCCTGAGCCTGCCTACCAGTTTCTGTGGGGGTGGGGTTTGTTAGGAAGGGAATGGGGTTTTTTGTGTGTGACAAGGTAATGGTGGTTTGCCTTTTTCACCTATATGTAAAGCAGGTACTAGATGGAGAGGGAAGGAGATGGATGAGCCTTTGGAGAGATTAAGGGGAAGCAGCCAAGCTCTGTGTTTATAATTTCTGCGTGGGCAGTGAGGGTAGTACAAGGTATAGTTCTTTTGTGTCCCAAGGTCACTCCCCAAAGTGCTGGCTTAGCTGGTATTGACTGGGAGGGCTGAGCGGGCCAGATGAACATGAGTCCAAAAATAAAATCCAGTCCCTCCATCACACTCAGCCTTTTCTTTTTTCTTTTTTCTTTCCTGAGCCCGCTATTCACCCAGGACCATGTTTTGTTTCCTGACTGCTGGCATTTAGAATCAGTCTCACCCAGAGCCAATTTGTGTTTGAATCAGCATTGCTGCACCTGTTGGCTCTCCATTTCAAACATGCCAAGTAATGGCTAGGCCCTATTTGTTTTCTCCCAAGCTGTTTAACAGCCTTTTTAAAATTCCTATCTCACCTAAGATGTGGTGTTCTGATTTGGGCCCCAGTGTGCCACCATTTGGGTTCAAATTTTAACTCGTCCACAGCCTCACAGGGCCCCTGCTCTTGTTGGCTCTCAGCCTCTAGCCCTCCCAAGATCATGCTTCATTTTGGCCCATGTTCCCATGCCCCAACCTTGTTTCTTCTGCTGCCAGCCCTGAGTAACATTTCTCATCACTATCTCTGTACTGCTTCCTTACCTTCTTTTCTATTCTCCCCACTTTCTCTGACCTTCAGGTGTTGTCTTGTAATGTGTGCGTCTCTTAATTGAGTCTGTGTCACTCAGGGTTTCCCCTGCCAGATTGCAGTTGTTCAATTGCAGTTGTTCCAGTAGAGTTTTCAAAAATATCCTCTTATGTTATTGTTTTAGGAACCCCCTTATTACACTGATTTTTACCATTACATTTTACCATTAGAAGTCTTATTTTTTACAATAAGGCAAGAAATGGAAATATTTTATACAGATCAGGAATAATAAAATAAACCTATTATTTTTTCATGAAAAAATATGCATCTGTGTTAAAATCTGAAAAAAATCAACAAAATATCTTCTGGAACTGATAAGTGACTATAGCAAGGTTGCAAGATACAATATTAATATACAAAAGGCAATTGCTTTCTTATATATCATCAATGAACAAATGTAATTTGAAATTAAAAGCCCAGTACCACTTAAAATACCACCCCAAATATAAAATATTTATAT
>PVKE010053091.1:0-10144 GCA_004027555.1 Craseonycteris thonglongyai
AAAAAAAAAAAAAAAAAAAAAAAAAAAAAAAAAAAAAAAAAGAATGTGTGCCCTGGGGAACTTGGTTTTCTCCAGAGAAGAATCTCCCAGTCTCCTGCCCATGCGGTAGGGATCTGACATGGAAATGGGGTATTTATGGATTCTGGATGCATGAGACAAGCAAGGCTGAAGGTCCCACGTTCAGCCTGCAACCTTTCACCTGCTCGCCCTGTGTTTCACTCTGTACCTCACCTGTTTCTCTCTGAGACTGTGACCCCACTTAGACTTTTTCCAGGCCAGGTTTTCCCAGGACAATTGTCTTCTCTTTTGTGGAATGGGGACTAGGGAAGGGAACCTGAGGCTCCACTACTTCAAATAGACTTTGAGCCACTTGCCTGGTTTCTGCCCCACACTTCTCCTGGTCACCCTAATTTTAGTGCTGGTTCTCTATGGATTTCAGTCCTTTAAGGCTGTCATAACAAACACCATAGACTTGGTGGCTTACAGACAACAGAAATTTAATTCTTATAGTTCTGGAGGCTGGGAAGTCCAAGATAAAGGTGTCAGCAGATTCAGTGTCTGGTAAGGTCTTCTTCCTGATTCCTAGGCATCTGTCTTCGCACTGTGTCCTCACATGGTGGAAGGAGTGAGGGAGCCCTGTGGGGTCCCTTTCATAAGGGCACTAATCCCATCCTGAGGGTTCTACCCTTATGCCATGATCACCTCCCAGCTTCTAATACCATCACATTGGAGGTTAAGATTTCAATATATGGACTTGGGAGGAACACAGACATTCAGTCTATAGCAGCAGGCTTCTTAGGGGTGCTTTGACTCATTCTCTCTCTCGGTGGGAACTTGGATTAGAACTTTCTCTGCTCTGCCAAATTAGATAGCATACCTCCATTCATCTGCCTTTCAGAAATTTATTAAACTCTCTGATCCATGACTGTCTTCTGTCCTCTTTTCTTGGTTCTTGCAGGTTAATTTTATACTGTCATTTTAACAGAGTTGCACAAAGGAAATGGGATAAACACATACTGTGGGTCTATTTTTAATGAGAAAGCTCAACATAAGCTTGTTAAGGCCTACTTTCTTCTTAGTCCAAATTATTCTGGTCCAGTTGCCTATTTCAATAAAACTGGAATCTTTGTCCAGGTCAAGTTGTGGTTTTAACATTATAACCTTTTCTCATGGTCCTTGATGCAGTAGCTGAAAGTCTTCCTAGACCTTCTTCTCTTCCACTAACCACCAGTCCTCTATTGCTTCTACTGATACATACATACAACTTTGAAAATGAAGACTATGGAAATACCACTGAAAAATAGACAAAAATGTTCATTTTTACTGCTTTTAAATTTTTTCTTCAAAAGATAAAGTCACGTGTAATGGGTTTGAATAAAATTATAGCTATTGGCCAGATGGCTTTTTCTAAAATAGAGATAATAACTCATGACTATGTATTTTCTTAACTTCCCAAGTTTTTAAGGCACTTTCACATCTATATGTTCACAAACATCTCTAAGAGAACAGTGGTACATGATAATTTCAGACCAGTAAAACCATCTATCTCATCCTCATTCATTCACCTGCCTGGTTCAAGTACACGAGGGCTGTCCAGAAAAATCCAGACATAAATGTCTCTATTTTTCATGTTACAGGGCTGGATACTTTCCTGATAGCCCTCGTAGTCTCCAATTGCTTTGCACAGTCATTTCTTTCAATTAATATGTGCAAAATTGATTTGTCTCCCTAATTAGCTTTTATTTTATGAAAAATGCCTGTGTTTAATTTCTAACATGTTCCACATGTTAGAGCACCACTAATTCCAGCATTGTAGTTTAAAAGCATTTATGTGCTGAGTTAATCAGGAGTTGAACTTGTGGTTAGATTAGTCTTAGATTAATCTGTACTTGTGTACCTGTATTAAATTAATTCATCCACATCTTTTTACATCTAATCTGTCTACAGATTATTAATTATAATTTGGGGACTTAGGTCTTAAACATTACTAAAATAAACATTGTAATATCAGGGAAAAATAGTGGGGATTCTCCTAGGTTAAATAAAACTAAAGGGGGATGCCAGGTTGGCTCAGCAGTTTGAGTGCTCGTCTTGTAGCCCCAGGGTCCAAGGATTGAATCCCGGCCTGGCCCGTGCGGAACCATATGCTGAACTGGGATGTGCCCCCAGTTTGGTTCTCACTAGGGTGAGCTTCCTATGTGGGAGGCCCCAGCCAATTTCAGCCCTACGCAAACCCGTGCCCACCTGTGAAATGAAACTAGAAAACTAATGATGTTCAACTATGGAGACTGCTCTGGACCCTCCCCCTTCTCTCTCTCTCTCTCTCTCTCTCTCTCTCTCTCTCTCTCTCAAAAACAATAAAAATAAATCTAAAAAAAAAAAATACTAAAGAAACACAACTAAAGGTAAAATGTTATCATTGATTAGACACTGGGTCAGACAGATATAACTATAAATATAATAACATTCTAGGGACATTTGAGAAATTTTAATACAGACTGGGTAGTGGGTGATATTGGGAGTCAGAGTTAATTTTGTTAGGTATGATAATGTGTTGTGGTTAGAGGAGAATGCCCTTGTGTTTAGTAGATGTCAGCTGAAGTGTCATGATGTGTAGCACTTTGAAATGGTTCGGCTAAAAAAACCCAAAAACATCTATATGTACATATGTGTATGTGTATTTGACACCAAAATAGCAAAGTATTAGTCCTTAGTGGTGGGTATGGTGGTATTGGTTTTACTGTCTTTTGAACTTTTCTGAGTTTTTCCAAGTCTTTTACTAATAAGAAGTAGAAAAACACAGCTTAGGTATGCTTTGAGGAATCCTTCAAATAGCACCAATCTTCCATTTCTTATTCATTTAAAGGTCAACCCTAAGGATCTGGATTCCAAATACGCGTATATCCAAGTGACTCATGTGACCCCATTCTTTGATGAGAAAGAATTACAAGAAAGGAAAACAGAGTTCGAGCGATCTCATAACATCCGCCGCTTCATGTTTGAGATGCCCTTCACTCAGGCTGGGAAGAGGCAGGGAGGGGTTGAGGAGCAGTGCAAACGGCGCACCATATTGACAGGTACCGTGTCCCTGGCTCCTTTCCTAAAGAATCACATCCAGACACCAGCCTGGAAACCAAGGCAGAGCTCTCTGGAAGGGATCCAGAAGCTTCTAAAATTGGAGGGGGCTTTAGTTAACTTTCCCCTCATGTTCGTTTTAGCTTAACATTTATCTAATATTTGCATGACATTTTTTGTTTGTTTGCATTTTCTTCTGCCAGACCAGAAGCAATGTCAGCTCACTCACCTTTCTTAGAATCTGATAAAAACAGTGGGTCCTTATCTCCTCAGAATGTTTTTGCACACAATTTCAGGTGATTTACAGACTTCTTCTGAAACCCACATAGGTGCCTCTTAGACCCATTGGCCCCCAGGTCAGGAACCCCTGCACACAGTCCTTCATCTGCCTCATGGGAAGAGACCTCTTATGATCTCTGTCACGCAGTCCCAGCATGAGCCTGCTCTGAGACTTTAAGCTGAGTTACTAAATGGGGCATGAGGCTGGATCCCTTCCACCTGGTCTCTGGGAGTGTTTGGCCAACCTCAACTTGAATACCTCTAGTACCAGGGGGCTCACTGCATTCAGAGACTGCCTGTTCAGCTGTTGCAGTTTTAATTTATCCTTTGGTACTGTTTAGCCATTGATAAGCCAATCTCAGAAAGGTGTTTTGTGTCATTTCCCAGTTCCGGACAAGTGTAGAGTCAGAGTCCCCTTGGGAGTGATTTTTACCTTCTTTGGGGGAATTAGACTCATGCACTCTTAGGTTAGGGTCAGCAACATGACTGGGCTAACCTAAAATAAAACACTTTGTTGACTTAAAAAAAAAAAAATCAGGATTCCGGGATGGCTAAGCAGGTTGAGCACTTGCCTTGCAATCGTGAGGCCTGTGGATTGAACCCTGGCCCTGGCACCTGCAAACGCATATGCTGAACTGCAGTGCAACTACCTACTGGGATGGCGGTGAAGGTTCTCACTTCCCATATGGGAATCCCAGTTTGGTTCCCATTCCATGCAACTCCAAATCCACTTGTGTGGAATAAAACTGTCAACAACTAATAATATACGACTATGGAGACTGCTCTGGGCCCTCCCACTTCTCTCTCTCCCCATCTCCACACCTTTCTCTCAAAAAATAAATCTTTTTAAAAAAATCATTGGGGAGAAAGCTGGGATGGCTCAGCGGGTTAAGCGCTTGCTTTGCAGCCCCGGAGCCTGAGGATCAAATCCCGGCCCCGACCCATGTGGACCTATATGCTGAACTGGGGTGTGCCCCCAGTTCAGTTCTTGCCGGGACCTATGTGGAAGGCTCCCAGCCCAGTTCCTGCCCTGCGCAGCCCCGTGCCCTTCTGTGGAGTGAAACTATATGGAAAACTAATGTCAATTGTGGAGACTGCTCTGGACCCTCCCGCTTCTCTCTCTCTCTCTCTGTCTCTGTTTCTCTCTGTCAAAAATCAATAAAATAAATCTCTAAAAAAAAAAAAAATTCAGTGGGAAGGCCTGTTCAGAAGTCCAAGTGTATCTAAAAAGGGTGTCCCAAAATTCACGCAAGAAGTAATTTTGATAGAAAACACAGGTTTATAATTAAAAATTGTAAATTTTCATTGCTCAACAATGAAAATGCATTGTTCTTTCATGTAGCACTCCATTTTTAATAACGCTGAACTTTCAGCTGTCACGCTGTCTTTTCTTTTCCATTGGCAACACTTTACCGCACAAATGACGCAAAATTCAAATCTTGCATGAATTTTGGGACACCCTTTATATCCACTATGTGGACTCTTAATTACATCAGAGCCAGAGACCACCCACCACCTGCCTAAAGTCAATGTTGTCAAGTGTTCCGACCATGTGTCACATTATAATAATAAATGAAAGGAGTATTGTTAAGATCTGCATTTCAGATGAGGCTCCACTCTCACCATTGAATTGTATACTTTAAATGGGTGAATTATGAGAGATGTGATTGATATCACAGTAAAGATATTAAGAAAGTAAGAATATGGCTTATTATAAAATAGCTCAGAACAGCATGTCGCAGAGAATTTTTCACCCTTCCTATGAGGGAACTGGGATAAAAGTTAAAATTTCAAAAATCAAACCTACATTCTTAAAGAAAGAGCCCCTATTCCTGCTTTTAGAATAGTGAAATAACATATAAAACACAAACAATATTGTGTGTCTTTCATATGTCAGTGAATTGTTTTTCTAATGGACACAGAAGCATGTTCTTATTAAGCAAGATAACTCCCATTTCCAAATGAAGTCATTTTAAGAGAATTATCAGCTTACAGTGTTTATCACTGTGATTGTAATGACCTGAAATCAGTGCTTATCAAAGGTTGTTCCTGGATCTGCATCATCAGCATCACCTGGGTACTTGTTAGAAATGCAAATTCTAGGGCCCACCCAGACCTATGAATCATTCACTGTAGGGGTGGGACCAGCAAGTTATAGTTAACAAGCCTTTCTTCACAACTGATACTGCTCAAATTTGGGAACTACTGTAAATAAACCTCATTCACGGGTGAGTCAGGGCCCAGATTTTTTCCGGTGATTATTTCGCTCAGATAGCATACTGATTCATAAACCGTTATTACCAGAGGGTGTTTTCCCTGGGCAGATTTCCATCAGAGTTATAATTTACCATCTCGTCTCAGAAGTGTTTTAGATGAGACAAACTATGTGAGCAAAGCTTTATGCCTGCCAGAACAGAGGGGAACCAAGAGTAACTCCACTGCAGGGAGAGGCAAAGGACACACGTATGTTATTGGCTTGGGAAGCAACCACCTTGCACAGCTGGGAGCTGAGAACGTGTGGGCACGGCAAAGCCTGGACCTGGGTCACATCCTTAGTTTCCTCATCTGTAAATGAGAGTTTTACTATCCACTTCATATTAAAGAATTTTGTAAATCATATCCAGGAGGGGAAAAAATGTACTTTGTTTTGCTAGATCTCGTCTAACATTGAGCACCTTGCCTCTGAGGTTGATGACAAAGGAGAATTTTATTACAACAAAACACAAAAACAAGGGTGCAGCTTGTGCCCAGAAAGATCTCAAAATATCAGAAGGGTAGTATAAAGATACAGTAAAGAGGTTATAAAAATGCTATTTAAAACATGTAAACTATAGCAACCTTTAGTTAAAGATACACAGACCAGGATATCCTGAAGACTTTGGACTTGAGAGTTTTCCCTCATGTTATTAATACCTTAGGTTCTTCTTCCATTGCATTGCTTCAAACCTGACCTTTGGCCTTTCGAATTGTGGGGGAGCCCCAGTCCTCCCTGCCCTCTGGATCCAGCTTGCCTGGGTATAGTTCATTCAAGTTCAGTTTGTAATCAACTGAAAAACCTTCCAGGCCCCTTCAGTGCACATTTCTGAGCCTGCCTCCCAACATGATCCCTTCCATTCTTTTTATCGGGAACTCCTTCAGTGGAGTTTCTTCCCAATCACTATTCCATCCTCATTCCTAAAGAGCTGCAGATCACTAGTGTGGGCGGTTTATCAATAAGGTGATGCTCACTCAGTCCGTCACCTAATTGTCCACTTTCCAGGCCACCTTGCTCTTTCATTTAGCCATTTGAGCAGTAACATGTTCATTAATTCAGCAAAATGTATTACCACAATAACAAAACAATGCTCTCTGGCTTGTACAGCTCAGATTCTAGCAGGAGACATATCATAAACAGTAAACATAATGGGTAAATGGTCCTGTTTTGGAAGGTAATAGTAATATGTGTTCTGGACAAAAGTAAAAGGAGATTGGAAATACGGGGTTCATGGGAGGAGGTGGATGCAGTTTAAATAGGGTGACTGGGGTGGGCGTCATTGAGGAGGTGTTGTTTGAGTCCAGACTTGAGGGAATGGGCCATGCAGAGCTGTTGGGGCCAAAGCCAATGGCAGGAATCTATGCCCTGCACATTCAGTGGTTGGAGCTGAGTGAGGAAAGAAGGAAAGATAAGGCCAGCAAGGAAGGCCGGGAGGAGAGTGGAGAAGTCCTGGATCACAGGGCTGGTAGGGCTCCTGCATGGACTTGGAGTCATCTGTATCACTATCTCTCCTTTGCCTCTTCAAGTCTCTAGTTATCATTGCAAGAAGCAATGACTCAACCTTTACACTGAGCGAAATCAGCGTGATCCACGGACATCTCACAAACATCCTTAGAGTTGTTTTTTTCTCTGGAGTAATGGTGCTACTGCACAGGGCACTCAACAACACCGTGATAACACTAATCACGTGTGTCTTAACATGGCTGTCAGCCTCGTGAAATCTTTCCACGTGTGCTTCTTCCTTACAAGTGGGGAAAGCTGTGGCACTCCTCCATAAAGCATGTCTGTCTATCACATCCAGGTACACTCTAGTCAGAAGGCCACTTCCCTGGCTGGTAAGCAGCAGTGCCCAATTCTTGTCACACCATCAAAGGAACCTTTCATTCAAAGAAGATTTATCGATCCCAGTGCTGCCACTTAAAACTGTATGTCCCCAAGGAACATAAAAGAAATAGGAGACAGACCTTTGGCTTTAGATTGATAAAACATGTAGAGATTAGAAAAGGCCTGTGAGTGTGTGACAGATGAACAGCTTCAGCTTGAACAGCTCCAGCTTTGTACAGACTTTGGGTGGCCCGTTGGAACTGTGTTCCATGGGGAGCTGATGTGTGTTCTCATGTTGTGATAAGTCCTTTCTAAGTAACACCCAGCCCCAGCCACTTACTAAATAGTAATGAGTCCAAACTCAACACTCCCATCTTATTTTTGCTTATTAAAAAATAAACTTTTAAGTCTATGTACAGGTCTATTAGTAAATATATGTTAAAGGAGGATATTGTAGATATTTATACACCATATGAAGCAATAAGGTAGGATGTGAAATAGACCCAAATTAGAAAAAGCTGTTTCTCTGCTCATTTTTAAACTTTTTTAAAAATGTCATTTTTTTTTTTAAGGTTTATTTTATTGTTTGAGAGAAAGTGAGAGAGATAGAAAGAGAGAGAAGAGTGTGAGGGCCCAGAGCAGTCTCCATAGTTGTACATCATTATTTGTGACATGGTTTCCTTCCACACAGATGGATGTGGGGCCACATGGGGCAAGAACTGAACTGCGGGCCTCCTGCATGGGAGGTGAGACCCTTTGCTGTTGAGTCATCCCCATTGCAGCACATGGGTTTGCACGGGCTGGGGCTGGGATTTGATCTGTAGACCTCAGGGTTGCAAGGCAAGCACTCAACCTGCTGAGCTAGCCTGGCATCCCCATTTTTAAACCTTTTGGTGTTGATATGTTCAGGTATCTTATGATAAATGAAAACAATATTGATTTTTTTGTTTCAAAAAATTTTTTTTTAATTTTTTGTTTCAAAACATCTTTATTAGTAGTGTGACTAACAGTTTATGAATTTCTGGTTCATAAAATATGTTGCTTGGAAATATATTCTCAGTTCTTAATTTTTCTGACTTGTGCAGACTTAAGCAAGTGATTCAAAGTTGTCCTGTGGAGAAAAATGAATTTTCTTAAGGATATCTGTATGAACTATTTTCTGAACTTAATCTGTGTGTGATATTTCACAACTCTTTAGTCTGTTTTGAATTTCCACAGCCATCTTATACCTACTAGCTCGTTCAAATCTCACAACTCGCAAGGAATGCAAGGCATTCATGGATGAGAAAATTGAGAAGGGAACAATAAAGTGATATTTTTTCAGAGACACACTTCTCACATTAAATGTTAATAAGGATCCAACTCTCTTGACTTTATATGATACAACCTGTCCTTAAACATTCCTAATGATAAAGAAAGACAATATTCTGGTTCCACGCAATACTGGCATATGGCTTTGGCAAGCTTTGGTTCCTTGTCTATAATACGGGAATGACAGATAATCCCGTCTACCTCAATAATAGTAAAGATCATGCAGGCTGTGGAGTAAATCTGGGACCCTTTCCTCCACAGCAATACACTGCTTCCCTTACGTGAAGAAGCGGATCCCCGTCATGTACCAGCACCACACGGACCTGAACCCCATCGAAGTGGCCATTGACGAAATGAGTAAGAAGGTGGCTGAGCTCCGGCAGCTGTGCTCCTCAGCGGAAGTGGACATGATCAAACTGCAGCTGAAACTCCAGGGCAGCGTGAGCGTTCAGGTGAGCCAGGCACCAGACACAGCATCCTGTGGGGGCAACAAAGGAAAAGCATCCTTTAAGACCTTGCAGAATTTCAGGTCATTCACACAGCGAGGTCTAGTGTAGTGTAGATTCCCTGCTGTTACCTCCCCGCAGTGTCCGTGCAGTTCCTCCTGACACCAGAGGGGGCAGTGGCCTAAGTGTCCCCTCCCCACATGCAGGAGTCATTCTCACTAAGCGCTCTGCCTAGGGCAGGCAGCGTCTCTGCATACGAACCTGGTTTTTGGTAACTTGGGGAATTCTGGGTGTTAGAAGCATTAAGACTAAGTATAAAAAAGTGTAGGTAGCTATAGGTTTTCTTATAAAACTATTGTTTTCTAGTTTCTATGAAAATTGTATCTGAAAATATACCTTAAGTTTTACTTTCTTAATAGTATCTTGATCAACAGAAATTCTTAATTTTAATATAGCCCAATATATCTTTTTTTTTTCTTTACTGGTACTATTTTCTGTGCCCTCTTTCAGAAATCTGTTCTTAAACATGTTTCAAAGACGTTCTCTTATGTTTTCCTACTCTGTGTAGCATTCCTATGTAGATCTGCAGTCCATCCAGAATTGATTTTTGTATGTGGTAGCACACAGGGGTCAAGATGCATTTCTTTTACATATAGCTATCTAAGTGATGTGCACCATTGATGGAAAAGGTCATCCTTGATCTAGGTATTGATTATACAAATATGTTCAGTGTATGAAAATTCATCAAGCTATATACTTACATTGTATATACTTTTCTATTTGTATATTACTTCAAATATACGTTTTGAAAAAGGTTTCTTTTGATAAATATTAAGTCACCTGCTTGCAGTGACCAGTATGCCTCTTATTTTAGTTTATTAATTAATTTATTATTATTATTATTTTTTAAAGATTTATTTTTATTCTTTTTGACAGAGAGAGAGAGAGAGAGAGA